>JBAMBS010000878.1:410000-673402 GCA_037044455.1 Zygothrica quintamaculata | reverse complement strand
TTGTTGCGCCTTAACATTTTACAAACAAGATGCGACGTACACCAGCAACTGAGGAAAGCGAACATAGAGAGCGTGACACTAACAGCAAATAGTGAGAGAGCGAGAGAATAGTTGTTAATCGAGCGACTACTGATAAAGCGCTCGAAACGGCAAGACAAAAAAATGTGTGACAAACAAGAAGAAGCAGCGCAGCCAACAACAACAATAACCCGCTTCGACTTATAGCGCGGGGCCGGCAGTTTGAGAAAATTTTTCAAAGCTTATGCGGTAATTTGTTGTTCTACTTGTTTTTGTTATTGTTTTCGTTGGCTGTTTTTCTTTTGTTTCTCCTGTACTTCATGCTTCGTAGCATAACAGAGAGCAAAAGAGATCGCCAAATTCACAGTAGGAGCAAGAGCACATTATCATCGATATGAATACAACTAATCTGTGCATGTAGCGTGCTCTCTTTATGCATCAGAAGACTTTACCGAAAAAGGGGAAATATACTCTACACTCTCTAACTTCAAGTGTAGACTTTTACTTACCAGCTGATCATTCTACACTCAAAAGCTTGCAGCTTTACTACCAACTACCAACTACTTATACCTATTCCTGGGTGCAACTTTAAATTTAGTTCGCTTCGAGACTTTTTGATATAAACTTTATCAAAAGTGGAATTAAATTGGAGATATAATATAACAGAATCTATTATACAGTATATATCGGATACAAAAGCACAGCTTATATATAAATATTATTTGAATAAATGCAAAATTATGTTACTTTTAACATCATGAAACTATTTAGAACTAAATTTAAGCTCATAATTGCAAAAAAAATTGCTTATAAGCAAATATTGATGTATAAACAAATAAAGAATCATTTATTTGGAATCACTTCATATACATTTTATCGGTTTTAAACAAATTATAACCTGTACGACAACAATATTAAAATGTAGGGCTAATTTAAATGGAAATATTATCATTTTTTCTCACTAAATTAAAACACGAAAAATTTCGTTAAAAAGCGGCTAAAAAAAACTTGCTTAAAAACGCTATACAGTATATATCGGTTATAAGAGGCACAGCTTATATACAAATATATAAATTTTAAGCACATTTCCATAGTTACATTCATTTTATTTAATTGCCTTGAGCTGCAATTGTTTTTTTAATAAAATCACGATAGTAGTACACACTCATATAAACATCGGGCTTATCACTATTACCACAATTATATGTCCAGATGCTAATACCGCACAATTCCTTTTTATAAACCAAAGGACCGCCAGAGTCGCCATTGCAGATTGTGCGCCCATTGTACCCGGCAGTACAAATCGCATTGATAGGTACCTTTCTGCCTACCTTTTCCGTACACTCTTTCTTGGTTATGAGTGGTACAGTCATCACACGTAGTGGACTATATTCTTGCTCAAATTCGCTTCTACCCCAACCAGCCACACTGACCTCAAACTTGGCAGTTAACAATCCGGAGCAAAGCGGTAGGTATCCTACATTTGGACCCTTTATAGGTATCATTACCTTAATCACAGCAATATCGGCCAAAAAATCAAACTTTTTGAACTCTGGATGTATTTTGACTTTTGAAAGTTTGTTTTTTGATGCCTCTAAAGGAAAATATTGTATGACCTTCGATTCGCCAGCGACAACATGGAAGTCTTTATAATCTGCATTCTCAAAGCAATGAGCCGCTGTCACAATATGCTTCTCGGTTAGCAGCGTGCCAGTGCATACCAAGCTGCTCCAATGATAGATCTGTACAGCCCAACCACCTAATTCTTTGATTGTTATTTCATCGCCTCCATATACTCTGGCCTGTACTCTTGGTACTTTCGTTGAAACAGTTGCATTTGTTGCAAGAATCAGTGAAGTTAACAGCAATAAAATAAGCATTAAGTGGTACATACTAATGTACGGTAACAAATTATATGAGCAACTGAATTGTGATGCAAAATGTTAAGTAGGAGATGTATAATATTTCTCGATTCCATTAAATAAATTCGATATGCTATTTAGTCTTAGATTATATACAGTTTTGTAAACTGAAGATAATATGTAAATGGTCTTAAAGTTGAGGTCATGTCGAAGGCGTCGCCAAGTCTAGAAGTCGCCAAGTCGGCAAGTTTTGTAAAAATTATCCTTTTAGTTTTATCTTTCGTAGGATTTAAGGATGGGTTGATAAACTTTAACCCCTTTTCCTATGAGAAATCTCATAGGTTGCTGTTGTTGTTGTTGTTGGACTTTTTATAAAATCGCCGCACGTTTTGTTGCCAGTACATTTGCAGTTATGTGCTCATTGCTTACACACACACACACACATGTACACGCATACACACATAGACGCATGTACACACTACTCAAAAGGATACAAGGATAACGTATAGAAGTATAGATGTGCGTGCGCCTCTTGCCAAATTGTCGATTTTATTATTTGTGTTTATATGATTTTTCAGCTGTTCTGCATTTTAAAGTGGCTGCTATGGTCACAGCGAGAGCTGTCAGAGAGGAAGAACGAATTCAAAGGATACAGCGTGAGAATGAAAAAGGAGTATGAAGTAAGGCACTGAAGCCGCATAGTCATAGCAGGCGTAAGGCGTGAGGCGTGGTCATAGCATGCGCCGCGCGTCCTCAGCCTCATTTCTTATTATAATGTGAAAAATATCCTTTTACAAATTCAAAACGTTGAAATGTGCGATTTCTTTTGTTGCCGCTTTTAACTGCCAGCAACTCTGTCTATATACATACATATATATATATATATGTATATATATACGTTGTGTGTATGTGCTTAGATGATGATACCCGCGTGTAATGCTGCCAGGACAGTTGCAAGAAAAGCACGTTCTTATTGAACGCATGAAAATGTTGTGTTACTTACAGATCTGCTGCCTTAAGATATTTATCATTTTGTATTGAAATATCTTGCGTATCATTTCCTTGTAATTTTCTACATGTTGGAGCTAGTTTTGTATGCGCCTTTCATTTCATCTCATGTCCTTTCCATTACAGTTGATTTGCCAACTCATTCTTGCTGTCGATTGCAGCTGCAACGGACACTTCTCATTTATTCAAATGGATCTATGCAGTGCTCTTTAAATATTATCCTTTACATCGTGCTGCCTATTAAGTTTATGCTATAGAGATCTATTCAATAACTTATTTATAAAATTATATATATATATATATATATGGCAAAAAGTAGGCCGTATCCTGCCAAAGGATAAACTATTTTGCATTGCAAAGTGATATTTTGTTTATGTTAACTTTTTCAAATTTTTCTAAATTTATTTACGATTGCTTATGCTGTGAAATGGCAGGCATAAAAAAATAGCAAAAGAAGCAAAATTATAAATAAAGAAGAGAAGAGAGAGAGAGAGAGAGAGAGAGAGAAAAGGACTTCAACAACAACTGCAGAATTGGACATTTGTGACAGTTTCTTTTATTAGTTTAGTTTTCGAAATTAAACGTATTTGCATGTCGTATGCAATTTATACAGACAATGCACATTTTCCAGCCGAGAAAAGCAACAGCAACAACAACATATAACTT
The DNA here is from genome assembly GCA_037044455.1 of Zygothrica quintamaculata. Lineage (NCBI taxonomy): Eukaryota > Metazoa > Arthropoda > Insecta > Diptera > Drosophilidae > Zygothrica > Zygothrica quintamaculata. Next base: position 669,848 of record JBAMBS010000878.1, on the reverse strand, counting down.
TTCTTTTTTCTATGTATATTTTAAAGTTGTCCATAGCATATAATATTGTTGCTTATTGTATGGTAAATTTTTTTTTACTTTATTTATATATTTTTTTTGTGTGAAAATGAAAAAATGGAAATTTAATTGCATTTTAGGTTTTTGCTTTGTAGATTTCAGAGTTTTACGAATTTTTTGTTGTTTCGTTTTTCTTTTCAACATTTTCTCTTTTTTTTCTATTATTGGTGAATATGTCAAAAGTGTTTGTAGACGAAAAATTTGACAATTGCAATTGCAACTGTAACCGACACAACAACAACACAAAGAAAAAACGGGTGCAAAATGAAATTCACACTATGCAACAAGAGATTTACTCAAATACACACACGCACACATACATATACGCACATGGACTTTCGAATACTCTATATATATGTGTATGTGTGTATGTGTGTATGTGTTGATGTTGATGTGTATTTACAATATTTTGCTTTTAAGCTGCTTCAGCTTTGAAACGTTTTATTGTCTTTATGTACGAGTATAATTCTAGAGTAGCCTTTATCCTGCAACAAAGGATCTAGCAAGCAGCTGACACCAGCCTGTATTGTGTAGCATTTAAGCGGTAGAGTGTCAGCGGAAGCTGTCGCAATGTTTGGTTAGTTGGCTGCCAACGAAATTCCGGATTTAACAGCAAAGTAACCAAAATGCAATTGTTTTGCAATTGGCATTTTGACCACATTCTGACACTCTGGCAATATGGACCATAGAGAGTGTCAACAGCGGCGACTGTAAATTGCCAAAAACTATATCCACACACACACACACATATATACATATATGTATACATTCATATATATAAATATATACATATATATGTATTGCTTATTCATGTATATTGTGCATACACATCGTATACGTAATTTATTTAGCATTTCAAATATTTTCACTGCCCCAACTACACTGCGCAAAAAGCATTAGGCACAAAGCAGGGCAAAAACTAGAAACCAGAAAAATAACACTGTAAAATAAGGGTTAGTTAGAGAGAGAGAGAGAGAGTAGAAGATAGGAAGTGATTGGAACATTTGGGACACTCTGTCGATATGGTGAAATGTCCTTAATTGAAAATGAATTTGGTTTTTGGAAAAATTGTTGTTCTTGTTGAAATTGTAGTGTGTTGGTATTGGTGTGTATGTGTGTGTTGCCTCTTTTTTCGACTACTAATTCGGAATGTTTTGTGTTTTATCTGCATGTGACGCCCGAGCTGGAAACCAAAACGAAATGCTATCCAATGGTGGTCCAAGCTGCAGGCGGTGATGGTGCTACATTTGCTTCTGATACATTTGCATATTTGCAGAGCCTGCAGCAGTGACAGCCCAGGCCATGGGCCTTTCTCATTGCACCCATGTACATGTGTGTGTGTGTGTACAGTATACAGTGGTTGGTGTATTATGCTGCACCACAGCTGCGCTACGCTGTTGTTTACTTAGTGTCGTTGAATCTGGCCAGGATGTAGGAGCAGTATGGGAGTAGTCTTTATCTCCTTTTTTTTTTTTGTTTTTTGGTGCAACAACAATTGCCGCTTAGTGTGCGTTTCGTATGTGCATAGTCAAATAAAAATACACACATATTTGAATTCGACAACGAAACGAGAGTCAGCCTTTGGTCAGATACAGGTCCAACTCCAGCTGCAGCTCCAGCTAAAGCTGCAGCTTCTGTTTCAGCTACCAGCTACCAGCTACAACTGTTGGTGTTATTTTCTGTATCAGTATCTGGTTTCTGTTTCTGCATTTGATGAACGTAGCAGCTAAATGCAATACCATGCTGCAATTGTATATGTATATGTATCTGTATCTGTTTCTATTTCTGTATCTGTATTTGAATCTGTATCTGTATCTGAGTATGCATTTATTGTGGATAGAATAGTTAGATAGACACGGCTGAAGGCTTGAGGCTGGGCCTCAATTTGCCGTCATGCATGCAAATTGCACTAATGAGCGGCACAAATTTTGCATAGACAAATGGATGACCAAACATTTCAGCTTATATATATATGTATAAAGATATAGCAATATATATATCTACAGATATAGGGTAAATTGTTGTTAGAATTTGGACCAAAAACTTGATGACATTTATGATGGTCTAAACTTAATACAAGAAAAAAATGCAATTCAATGAGGTCAAACCACAAGCTTCTTTTTTTATGCTGCTGCTGCTGCTGTTGCTGTTGTTGTATGCTGCTGTTGTTGCTGCTGCTGTCCGCTGCCAAGAAGGAAGTTTTCACGCACGGTCGCGTCTTTCACGGAACTGTGACTTTTGCAGCTGTAACTGCTACTCTATGACCCTGTGACTGTGACAGTTTTTGTTGCTCTTCCTCTTGCTGTAGCCGCAGCTGGAGCTAATGCTAAAGCTGAAGCTAAAGCTAAAACTGAAGCTGAAGCTGAAGCTGCTGTTGCAATTTTTGCTCATTAGAGTAAATGTACTTAATTAGAGCATGAAAAACGTTTTGGAGCTAAAAACTAAAAAAATGTAGAATAAAGAAAAAAAAATAAAAACAAAAATTAAAATAAAACCACAACACATTTAGGGATGCTAAAGATGATTACGCCATTCCAACAACAATAATAATAATAGTAATAATAATAAGAATTAAAAACACTCTGTAAATTAGTGTTAATAAATAAGTGGATAAACGAATTACGACAAATGGGTCAAATTACTAAAAATTGTTAACAAACTTTGCGCATTTGCGTTTATTCCATTGGGTCTTTGGTAATTTGCTTGCTTTATGCCATTTGCATTTCCCACGGCTCTTTAGGATCATTAGCTTTAAGTGTTACCAAAAGCATAAAAAACATGCCGTTTGATTACAGTCATTAAAATTCATTAACGTTGCAACAGTAGCAATATGCAACTGCCAACGGTGTGAATATAATAAACGTTTCTGCATGCAACAAAACGCAGCTGGATATCTGCAACTTCCCAGCAGGACTGCAAAATGAAGTAAACAACTTTAACTACAGTTCTATAAACGATAAAGTCATATGAAAGGTTAAAAAATTACTCACACCTTAACTTGCCACCTTAATAGTATATTTGCAGTAGGAAAATGTTGCAGAAGGAGGATGTGGCAAGCAGAGGCTCTTAGATAGTAGGCTTAATGAGGCTTAGGCTTAAGAATAGCTGATATTTAAGGATCAACAATTGTGGTGTTGCTATGAAAAATATGTTGCAATATTTGTACTATATATATTTATAATAATTTCCCAATAAGAATCTGAAGAACTTTCTATTTTTAAAGTGAACAGTTTATGGGGAAAGAGTTTCATGCGAGAGGAAAGTTTAATTAACTAAGGTTACTAAGAGAAACTATCACTAGGCAATCGATAAGTAAATCCAACTCTATCTACTATTAATATATATATATAGTTATTATTATACCCCAACTTATATCCTATTACTCAATTCCACACGTCATCATGAAAAATAACATCACATGAAATATCTACTATATTGGCTGCCAGTGTGCGATCGTTGCGGTCTGCTGGATGTTTTGGATTGATATAGTTATAGTTTAAATATTATGTTAATGATTATAAACTGCCTTTAAATTGGTTCTATTCTATACTTCATATAATATATATTATAGAATTAACTTCAGCCTTAAAAATGCTGAGCAATTTCTGTTGTTTGCAGGTTGCCTTTGAGATTAGAAAATTTTTAACAAAAATATATAAAATATATTTTAAATTCTTTGTTTCAGTTCTATTTAGTACAATGCGTAAAATTTCACAACTTTCCTTAGTATATGCATAAAATCTTAGTAGTTTTAGTTATTAGTTATCATTTATTATATCGAAAAGTTTCTCTTAAATTCATTTCAGCATTTGGTAGGAAAAGGAAAGCCAACAACTGCATAGGGTAGTAGGAAATTGTTGTAAGGGTTTCTTCTAATTTGTTTTCGTGCTTTGTTTTATATTTGATTTTCTTTTCTTTCTTGTTTGTTACTAAGCAAAAACTTTGCATCAAATTTTAGTTGGAAAGCGACCTCAATAGGAAAAATCTGACCACACGTTTTGTTCGTTTTTTCTTACTTTCAGTTGAAACTGGCAATTGACTTTTACTCGGGCTGATGATGTTGCTGCTGCTACTGCAACTGCTGCTGATGAAGCTATGAATGTTGCTGTGAATGTTACTGGTTTTTGAGTTGCAGTAGAAAGGCTCAAGGCAATGCCACAGTCAGCTTCAACAGCAGAAATAGCGCCCAGAACCAGTGAGCGAAGGGGAAATTGTTCGTCCTTTTGCATTTCTTTGTCGTTTAATTAACTAAAAAATTGCTTTTTTAAATAGTTGGCAGCACACAACCAAATGGCGGTTGGTATGGGTCTGCATGGGTAAGGCGGAGGAGGGGTACTAGCCATAAAAATGAACGCTTGAATGATTTAAGCCTTAGGGCACTAAAATGAAAAAGCCAACTGAAGGTATGTATATATATATATATATATATATATATAACGTTAGTCATTTTGCTTTGGCGTTTCTCCTTTTTAGCCTTATACGTAGGACCCACTGCGCAATGTAGATCGTACTACCAGTTCCTTCTGCCTTTTTCCTTTTAAGTTATGCAATATTCATTAAAGTGAAATAAAATGTATTATATAAATAAGAGTGTTGTGTCCCATACTCTGTTAGTTCTTGTTGATTGCTTAAATATTCTCTTTAAGTTAACTCGTACTATGCCATTTTTCTACATACTCACACACGCACACTCACACTAGCTGTCACAACAGCAGCCGCCTTACAAGTTGTTGTAATCCGTTGCATATCTCCATTAAATATTCACAATGTAAATATATAAATACTTAAGTAAGGCGCTTAACCAACTCACATATATATATGTATATATACAACATACACATACACACAATCCTACTTATAGGATACCATTGTATTGCTTTTATATGTGTGCGAGTGTATGTGTATGAGGAAATTCCATTGCTTAAGTTACTTACACTTCATAGGCTTTGCTGAGATTGGCCCAACACTTTGCTTCATGCTCTTCCTGCACATTCAACGCTTAATAACACCATATGCTTTACCCACATATATATATATATATATATATATTTATATATATATATATCCATTTATATACTTAATATATATATATATATACTTAACCTTAGTACATGTACTTGAGCTGTGTATTAATTTAATTGAACAACAGCATAACCGCGAACTGAGCTCCTGCCATTCTATCGCCTCGAGTGTTTGAGTCTAATCGGTTCAGAAAAGGCTTTAGCTTTGCTTTTGAGACTGAACAAACGTATTATTATTATTCTTAGCCTATTTTACTAACTAATTGGAGTATGTTTGCAGTAGGTTTTCTATCTGTATTCTTAAGGTTTGATGAATGAATCCAAAGCCTTTAAAAGATGTTTTAGAATGTTATCTGAGAGTTGTATTAAAGAATTATACCTTTAACTATTGAAAATATTGTTAATTGATATGCAAAAATTCTTATATATATTCTTATACATTCAATTGTTAAAAATACCTTATCCTTTCCCTACATATTGACCAGAATTAATACTTAGTAATAGTATTGATAGTAGATAATGAAAATCCTTTTCAAAAGTCATTTTGCCGAATATTTCTAGGTTTGATGATAAGAAATTCGTTATTATATATCATATCCTATAACTTATTCAAGATCTATGTACACTCTAGTTTAAATTAACCATATTTTTCATTTGAAGAAACAATTAAAACTTAAGTTTTAGTTAAGCTCTTGAAGTTTTTAGCCAGGCTCGTGGCAACTTTTTCACCTATAAATAAATATCATTCGGGCAATTTCCTGTGCAGCAGCGAGGCGTATCCACTTGCCCACTTTAATGAAGTGCCTCTTTTACATACACACACAGTAATATATACACAGAGAGAGAGAGAGAGACAGAGAGGGATGGACACATATCAACATAACACTTACACACTTACACACACACATATAGAAATAAAGAGTCCAAGCTATGGATGATTGCGTCGCTGTAACTTTTCATTTGTAACATTTTTTCTTATTGGATTTTTTTTCGCTTTGTTTTCTCTTAACTACTTTGGCCTCATGCCGTGTTTTCTTCATGGTTTTTGTTTTTTTTTTTTTTTTTTTTTGGCAAAACGCAAATTTTTCGGTGCATAAATTAAAATGCAAATCCTCTGCATGGCAAATCCCCCTGTAATTAACATACATTAGCACGAGGAAATGCAAAAGTTTTCGGTTTTTTTCCCCGCTATTTTTTCATTCTTTTCGTGTTCCTTTGCTGTGCCCTTTACCTAGGTTTATCTATGTGTGTGTGTATATATATATATATATACAGACAAGCACACATACATGTGTATACATAGTTTACAATACATATATTTTCGTTAATTTCTGGACAATGACAGTTAGGTAATGTGGCGGAGTGCGCTAAGGGGCGTATGCGCAATGTGGCGCTAATATAAAAATACAGCAGCGCAGTGTAAAGTTCAGTATGAAGCGACCAAAAGGACTACTCATGCATATGCAGTGCCAGGACGAGCCAAATGACTCATGTTGTTGTTAAGGTTGTCGTTGTTGTTGTTGTTGTTGCTGTTGTTGTTGCTGTTGTTTTGTAAGTGTGTGAAATGAACAAGCGCTGGTCTGGCAGGCATATCAGTGCGCCCGGTCTCTGCCCTTTTCATAGGGCATTTTCAAGCGCAGACACACTCACTGACACAGTCACTGACAAACACACACACACAAACGCACTTACACTAACACATATGTTTGTGCTTGCATAATGAGTAAATTACACAATGAGCCAAAGCTTGCAGTTGGTTGCGCCCCATTTTTTGGCTGGAACTTGTGGCTCACTTGACTTTTGCTTTGTTCATTTTCTTTTTTTTTTTTCATCTTCATTTTCATTTTAATTTTTTTTATTGTTTTTTTTTCTGTACTGTTTTTAATTTTCAGTTTATTTTTTATATTTTTGTTTCCTTTTTTTTTTGTCTCTCTAGTTTTGTTGTTGTTGTTGTATATTTCTTTCTTTCTGGTGCTTGAAAATTTTTCCACATGGAAAATTATTTGATTTATTTCCACTTGGACACACTGGCAGTGGCAATAAATCTTCGTTCAATATGGCACAGTCACACAAACACACAGACGTACAGACGCACGAGAAGTTGGAGCCTGCACATATGTCCTTGGGCATGGACATGCGGCATACTCCTGTGCGTACGCAGTTGAAAACTAAAATTTTATTTAGTGTTTAGTGCGCCTTTTTGGACAGTTGCAACATGAAGTATGGACACAGAAATACACACACGAAGAGTGACAAAAAGAAAGAGAGAGTGACACAATGAGAGATAGAAAGAGATAGCAAGAGAGGTAGTGTGAGAAATATAAAAGCAGAAATTGTAAAAGTAATTCTAAAGAATTTCCTGTGCCACAAAAACGACAAAGACACTGACCGCAGCAATGCTTTCAATGTTCAACTAAACTTTTTGAAAATTGCTGCAAAATGCAGCTCTATCCACAACAACAACAACAACAATGGGAATACCAACAACAGGGGAAGACAACAACAAGAGATCCTGAGGTCAGTCCTGATGAGCACGAGTTATGCTTTTGAGGCTGCGGCTATGTCTGCGTATCTGACGTTACCAATAGCTGGCTCGAAGTGCTGGCAGGTCTATAAAATGAAACTTTATTACACGTTGCACACACACATACTAATACACACATATACTTATATATATATAACACATTTTGCAACGTAATTGAATTGTTTCGGGCTTTCCTTTCGGTTAACAGACAACGGGGTAGAACTCACACATTTAGTACAAATTTGCCTATGCCTCATTTGACTGTTGGTGTTGGTGTTGGTATTATATTTATTTTTTGCTCTTGTTGTACACTGTGACTAAAGTCCTGCACAGGATATTTAATGAAATTTTATTATTATGAACATGCCCATTAAAGTTTATTATATTTGAAAGTGCCTTGCTGCATGCCCCCAAATAGACTTTGTTTTGCTGCCAGCACAAACCACTAAAACTTGCTGCATATAACTTGAAGCAATGCGTTGCCTCTACAGTATAGAGTTGAAGCTATAGGTGTGGGGGAGAGGAGGGGCTTACAACATTAAAAAGAATAGCTGAGAATCATTTGACCATGTGCTCAAAGGAATTCTCTGTGCAGTTTGGGTGTGGCAGCAACTGGCGGCCTTTTGTTTGCCAAAAGGATGAAACATAAAGGGGCAACATATCTTCAAGTAGTAAAAGAACTTCATATGCCTGGAAAATTGTTGAAGGCGTTCGAGCATTAAAATAAATACAAATTAAAATATTTGGGTAAATGTGTTTGTATATGTGTGTGCCTGTATGTATGTGTGTGCGTGTGAATTAAACACATTTGTAGTCAAAATTGTTTTGGGTTTAATTGCTTGGAAATGTTGCTTTTGATGTGTGTAAAAGGCGCCACAGAAATAGCAAAAATTTACACTCATTTGCAGGTGTATAACAACTACACACATATATATGTATATATATATATATATGGATTATAGTATATAATGTTTATTTACTTTTAATATGTATAATTTATTGCTTTAATTTCATGCTTAAATTAACATTTAATAACTTTATGTATATATAAAAAATTGACAGGTAGATTGCAAAAAATGATTAAGTTGAACTGAAAAGTTTGTTTACTTTTGAGTTTGATACAGAAATATATACATATAAATATATATACATAAATGAAGGATATATATTTTATGGCTGGGATTAAGACGAGTCCTTTTGCCATCAGTTTGGTTCGTTATCAAATTTACAGAATCACAAGACAAAAGTTTAACAACGGCTGACATGATATTTGTGATGGGTTTTTTGTGTTGGATGAAGCACGGGTTCGGGTAAAGGTTGTGTCTAGCACGAGTGTCTGGTAACCACAGGGTAGAGGGGTGTGGTGGGGTATGCTTTCACAATAAGCAAAAGGCGGGGGGGAGGGCAGTTGGAAAACACCCCACAGAAGAATGATTACAAGCCGCTCAACCACACAACAGAGCTAGCAACAACCTCAACAACAGGAACAATAACAACAATGAAAGCAACAGCAACATGAATTACAAAATATTCAAACCTGTGGCAAGCCCCACTGCCATACCTGAAGGTGCCCCAAAGTTATCAACGCAAACGCCCTTGTTGGTCCTTTGGCTCCTTTGGCACGTCTCTGAAGTTGAGTTGAGTTTCATTTTGCTTTTCGTTGCGCTCGACTGAAGCACAAATACCGGAAATTGTTGTCAAGATAATTATTGTTATTTGTTTTTCAACAGAGGCACAAATAAACCAACAACAACAACAACAACAACAATGACTACAATAATGGCCACAGCCAGCTGGGCCAGCCTGTGGCTTGTCCTTGTGCAATCCTTGATTTCACAGGGAAGGACAAAGAGAGGGAGAGTATGAGAGTTTAAGTACAAGCATGTTCATCAATCCAGCAAAGAATATCAAAATTCAACATCAAACTGTATAGGTAGCATAAATTGAGAGAAAGAGAGAGAAACACAGAGAGAGGTAGGTTTAAGTAAGTTTTTGAAGGTACTTGTAACAATCCTGTTGGTATCCTTGGCCAAGTAACGTGTAATTTGCGGTCTGACTGCGGCTACTGATAGTGGCAGCTCTGTTAATGGCCAGGAAGAATCTATGCAAGAAACCCTATTCTATGATGTTATTAGGTGTGAGTCCTTGTGGTTGCGGCTTGGCATCAAACTTTAAGTGAGATAGATAAAGAGAGAATGAGAGAGATAGTGAGAGAGAGAGAGAGAGGGAGTGGGAGTGTGAGTATGAGAGTTCATGAAAGTCTTTGTCGAAGAACTGATTAAAATTTGAGCACTTGATTGATTTTGATATTGCAAACCAACCGGAGGCATTTGATGGCAAACCAAGTGCACTTGCTTGGAAAATTTTCATAACTAAAGCAAAAATATTTACCTTTTGAGAACCTGAGCTTCAATGCACTTTCACTGACAGCACTTTGTCCTCGTTGTAGTCATCATCATCATCATCTAACAGGACCTTATCAGGCAACAGTACGGAACTTTGAAGTGCAGCAACAGAAACCTTTTGTGCCTCTTGAGCATTTCCACTCTACTATGAGCTGAAGTTTCATTTCCACAACTTGTTATTGTTTTCGTCAATTACAAAGTCCATACTAGTATCATGTGGGTGTATGTGGCACTCGACGCTGTTCCTACTCTCTCTTTCCACCTCAATTTTGGTCTTCTATCTTCATGCAAGCTGTTCTCTTTCTATCGTTACCCTTTGGGTGTATGTGTGCACTTGACATTTGAACTGCAGCTGTCAAAGTTGTGACGTAAAATGAACGCGCCTGCAGGTAGGCAATACCAATACCAATGCCAAGTTTTTACGGCTTTTAATTAACCCTTTTGTCTTTGAATATGTGTGTGTGTATATGTGTGTATGGCATATAAAGACATGTGGCCCTGACACGAACATCAAGATTGCTGCACGCCCGTACCGTAAACTGTAACCATAAAATACGTATGAGCCAAGTAAGTAAGGAGTATACACTGAAATAAAACTTTAGTAATTAGCAAAAGGAGTTAACTGATTTCGCAGAAGGCCAGTAACATTAACTGCAAATGAAACAGCTCTGCGAGAGAAAAAAACAAAAAATGCCCTTAGCTGCGGCAAGCCATAACAACAACAACAATGACACAAAACGTAATGAGGCGGAAAAATAAAGTGCTGGTATCCAGGCAAAAAAGGATAACAGAGGAGCGCAAAAGGAGTCACAAATACGTAGGGAGGCAGCATTTAGCGCATTGCGGAGGAATCGTTACGGTTGCCTCGTCGTCGTCTAGATGAAAATATAACGGAATTAAATTAATTACAATCATTATCATACACACACACAAACACACACATAAACACCTGCTATACTGTTTGGTTTCGAAAAGTAGATAAGTTGCAAGTTGCCAGTTGCCAGTTGCCAGTTGCAAGTTTAGTTGCTGCATTAAAAGGCAACAGTTTGCATTATTGCTAAGCAGATAATTTTTGCTTCATTAGTGTAACACCCACACACAAACACACTAACACAAATACAGATAAAAGCAGCTGCTGACTGCCAAAAAGCGATAAAGTTAATTTGCTAAATGTCCTTGCCTTCATTTTATACGCGTTTTCTCGCTTTCCACTCAATGCAGTTTGTTTTTCTTCTCAGCTAATATGAACTTAATTGAATTTCTTAGCAGAAAAGGATAAAAGACCAATAAGATTTAACATTAAACATGTGTCCTGTCAAGGCATGCGACTGTCAATGAAATCCATAAATCACACTATAAATTTTGAAAAGCTTTTATTCTTTATAAGAGAAAGGACTCTTATGAAGACACAATAATGTAAATTCAATTGTTCATGAAGAAATTTTTTATTTAAAAGTTTATCTCTTTCTAAAGTCTATACTTTAATTAGCCTAATTATATCTTTCTACTATAACTATTGATCTTTAACTATTAAGAAACTTAACACTTTATTGGTTAAGTGTAGTTAGTGCAGGATATTCTATTGAAAATAAGAATTTTACACTTAGTTTAATTTCAGTTGATTTAAACTTTAATGAGTTTATTTTAATGCTCAATGTTTATTTTATATTTCCAGATAAAAATCTCTTGAGTTGAGTTATGGCTATAAACCTAAAACATTCATTAATTTCATAGCACGTACTGCTGCGACCTTCCAACAAGGATTTTACAGCTTACATATTAAGGACTTGTTGTTCAATTGTGTAGTAAGGACTAAGGTTATGAGTTGAGTTGTAATAAACTTAAGTCTATATATACCAAATTTATATAAGCTGCTGTTAAGTTTATGCTAGAGATGTTAACTGATTTCTATTGGAAGGATCAACGTTTAGTTTTATAGTAAGGTGTATATAACTATAGGAATAAGTATCCAACTTGACTTCAAGTGTCTATAAGAAAAAATAATCATTAAAATAATTATTTAATACTTTTCTAGACAGCTTAGTTTATGTTTGTAGTTCTTACCTCTCGCTGTGGCATATCCTTTTGATATACATAAATACAATAAATAATAATCCAATAGGCAGCTGTCTTAGACTTTTTAGAATTTATTTGTCCTTCCATTAGGAAAAATTATAACACATTTTTTATTGTTTTTTGTTTAATTAAAGCTGCAGTTGTCATTGAAAAATGTTTGAAAGTCGAATTGGCCAATGCATTTGGCAATATCTATGTCCTTCAGTAGAATTTTGTTGTTGTAATGTGGGTAATGCCTGATGTAAGTGTTTGTAAGCTTGAAAGGATAGAAAAGGATGGTAAGGCTGTAAGGCTCTAAGGCTGCTGGTAAGGACGAAACAAAGCCGAAAGTTAAACAAACATTTGCCTGTGGCAATGACAGCTTTTCGGTAGAATTTTGTAAATAAATATTTATGACCAGGCTGCCTGCAATGGAATTACTTGTAAAAGACGATTGTAATTTACTGATAATAAATATTAAATGCCAAGTTAGTAGTAATGGCTAAATCAAGCTAACCAAAACAAGCAGCCAAACCAACCAGTTAGTACCAAGATATATACTAGTCTATGTTAGATGTTGTACTAATCGTATCGTATGCAGCACTAATTACGAGAAACATTATGCATAAAATATGCACATACAACATATATATATATATATATATATATATATAAATCACGTGTGAGGTGAACCAAAAAACTTATAAATATTTCTATTTGCTGTTGCAACATGCGGTTGTTGTTGTTGTTACTTCTTGCTGTTGTTGCTGTGTTTAGTGTATTTTCTTTTGGGCTCTATGTTTGCTATTAACTAAGTTTGAAAATAGAAAACACGCAAAAGCACTCTTAGGTGCACGAGTGCTGCCTATTTTTAGGCGCAAAGGCAAAGGCAACGGCAACGGCAACGGCAACTGCAACTGCAACCGTAAGCCAACTGAAATGCAATTAAAATGGCTGAGGATACACACACACATAAAAACACACACACACACAAAGACATACACATACGTAGCACTTTATGAAATGAGTTAAAAGCAAAGACCAAACATTTACAGCTTGTTTTCGACAGGTCAAAAATGTGTTAAATGCTGGCCACGCCTAAAAAAACAAACAAACAAAAGTACAGTTACAACAACAGCAATAAAAATAACATCAACAACAACATGTTACCAATTTTGTTATATGTATAAAAAAGCTTGCTAACTATATACTACTAGACATACTAACAAAGCGTCATTATATTTGCCAACAAGTTTTTAGAAATTTTTGTTTATTTTTTCTCTGCTTTTTGTGTGTTTTATTTGTTTCTTTTATTTTATTATTATTTTTTGTTATTTTCTGGTTATTTTTTGCCTTTTTTTATAATTTTTTTCTATTTCTTTTGGGCGTTTGGTTAATTTGCAAAGCGCATGCAAAGCGTGCAGCGTACGCGGCGTATGCGCAATAAGGCGGAACATAAGAGCACAAATGTCATATGAATATATACATACTACAACATACATATAAACATACATATATACATACATATATATATATATATAAACATACATATTTATATACATATGTGTGTGTGTGTGTGCATTGTATTCGTTCATTCTTTTCATTATTTTCTCTTTTTTCATTCTTTAGACATTTTTACACGCACCTACTGGCAGCAGGTGTGTGTGTGTGTGAGTATAAACGCGTGTGTGTGTTTTTTTTTTGAGTGTGTAAATACAGCAATTTTAATTACTGTGTAATTAGCGACACGAAATGGGCGAGCACCTGAGATGTGGGCGCTCTCTGGCAGCAAAGGCTGAGGCTCAGGCTGTAGCCGTGGCAGGACATTAACCGTGTAAGGCGTGCTGCACAAATTACGCGACAATGAATTCAAATCAAACACTGTCTGCCGAAATGGCGACATGGCGACATTATGTGGGCACAGACACACACACACACACACACATATACCAAGAGCAAATGGCAGTGAAGTAGAAAACAGAACGCAGAACGCACAACACAAATGAAAGTCAGAGGCCATTGCAAAGGGGAGAATAGCTAAGTTAACTTTCAACTTATATGCAACTGATATACCCTATAAAATCGGAAAATAACAATATTTTGTTATAAGATTAAACTTGAGTTGCTTTGCAGCAGCTGCTGAGTAAAGCAACTGTATTTTATGCACTGAAAAGAAGCAAAAGATCACCATAAAATTCATATGAATAACAAGAATATGCTCAAAGGGAAAGGGTACAGCTTATATGGAATACACTTACTGCATATATAGCATCTTATAGCTGTGATGCAGTAGCTGAAAAGAGTATTTCAATTTGCTGGGAAGGGCAACATCAACAGGCAAGTCGAGGACATTAAGGCAGCATGACACTGAGCACTGCTGCTGCTGCTCAAGCGGCAAACAAAGCCTGCACTGAAGCGTACTCGTAGTGAAGAGCAAGTAGGTGAGAGGGGGACTAGAGAGGGGGATACAGAGTAAGCAGCAGTAATAGTGAGAGCTAAACGGGGGAGGGAATGCTGTCGCTATCCTTGTCCCAATCTTTTGAATCTGGAGTACTTTGGCATGTCATTCGCATTTTAAAGCAGCTAAGCTTCAGCTTCAGCGATAAGCAGCGAAATTAGATTGAATGAAGGTGCAGCAACATTGGCAGTGTGGCAACATGGCAGTATGGCAATGTCAGTAGGTAGGTAGAACAGGGTGCAGGCTGTGCCCGGTACGAAGGACTAACAAGTATTTTGACTCGTTATTGTTGTTGTTGTTGTCACAATTGTCTACGCACACACATACTTCAGTTAACCCTCGGTTGAAGCCAAAGCATAGGGGCAAAGAAGCAGAGCAATGTGTGGGGGGGGGGGGTAGAATAGCAGAATCAACCCTCGACGTTGTTGCTTCACTTATTTCAATTATTTTGCTTTGTTTTCTGCGCTTTAAATATTTATGAATCACAGAAGTTTGTTAACTTTTTGGAAGCAGCCCGTAGCTGCGACAACTCTGTTATAGCTATATCTGCCCTGCCCTTAACTTACATTTTCCATACTTCCATCCCCCCATCCGGCCATCCACACTTCCCTTATAACTTCCCACACAATATACTTAGCCTTACGATTGGAATTCGAGGGCGCCTCATTCATTTCCGGTTGGCAATTTTTGTTTTAACCAAAAAATTGCAGTTTGTGCTTTCAATTTGCATTTATAGCACAGAGTTTGATCCTTGCTGGTACCCTCCGTCCTCCTCTCTCTCCTCTTCTATTTAAAATGTATACATAAACCAGCCTATTCGTGCATTTGTCGAACTTTGTGGCATGAAAGCTATGCCAAAACATTCTTTAGATTATTGTTTTGGGTTTATTTTTCCTTTCTTCTTTTTTTTTTTTCGGTTTTTTTGGTTTTGTGAATTTTTATTTATACCTTGTGTGTGGGTATGCTTGTGCGTGTGTAGCAGCTTAGCTGTCAGCGCTGTGGTCTGGATTAAGCCACCACTGGTGGATGCTACACAGTCTTATGACAGACAAATAGCACTGAAAAACTTCATTTTATACTCATTAATAAATTCATGTTGTTGCTGCCGCTCTTGTTGCCCCTCTTGTTGCTACTGTTGCTGCTGTTGCTTTTTGCTTCTGGTTTATTAGCCATATGAAATATGATGCTCTTGTCTGGGTGCTATGCAACCCCAAAACGCGGCTTACAACGCCTTTTGCCATGCGGCATATTTTTACAGTTTATATTTATATTGCATACCATACGGCGCGGAAGTTTGTAATGAAGTTACAGGTGTGTGTGTGCGTGGCTGAATGGAGTAACACTCCATAAGTTGATGCCTAGCATACGTATATATATATATATATATGCGTGTGGGTGTCTGTGTCTTTGTGTGTGTGCGTGTAGTGTGCAGCTGCAGAGGGAGCATATTGCTTGAGTACAACGAAATGAATTGTTTGAAACTATATTGTAACAGCTACTGCCAGGACTTTACTTATGTGAATGGTTAACCTTTATCTGCTAATTATAGACTGTCTAGGGTAGTGTATAGTGTAGTTCGTATAGCCTAAACAGGTATAAGATTTAGCCATAAGGCAACACACGACGCAAAAAAGAGAGAATAACACATTGGGCTGTTGCTTCTTCCGTTCATATTTTTGTTGGCGTATGACGAGGGGCGATGAAGGGCGATGGAGGGTGTCTGAGCGCACTTCACTCCAGCTTGAACTTAAGCACTTCCTGTTTGATCGGAAGCGCCTCTGGGGAAATTGAAAAAGGCACTTCAGTGCCGACAGCAACAGCAGCAACAGCAGCAGCAGCAGCAACAAATAAGGTAAGACCAAAACATTAAGCACAATATAAGCAGGCTGGTCGACTGAGCAGCTTGTTAGTCAGTCAGCCACTCAGTCAGTCAGTCAGTCAGTTAGTCAGTCCATCAGTCAGTGTGGCACAAGGACTAAAAGACAGGTAAGTATCGAGCTATGCAGTTGGGCCTGGTGGCTGTTTATCAAATGAAAAGCCAGCTGAATGTTTGGTAAGCAACATGATGAGGTTCTATACTAAATTGCTTGGGTATTATATGGATTGTATGTATATATATGTATGTGTATGTGTATGTGTATATGTGTATGTATGTTTGTGTATGTTGGTATTTTATTTTACTTACAAACATTTATGTCTTAAAGAAAACATGTTGTCTTAGAGCTGCTCTGACTGCCTCTTGTCTTATACTCCGACTGGGAAGTATTATACATAAGTTTGCCTAAGCAGGAAGCTGGTAAGGAAGCGCAGGTGATTTGCCAAATAAGCTGCCATGCTTACTACATCACACCCTCTACCCCGCTCCACTACCCCAATATATTGCCAACAAGCAACAACAAGGAACTAGCGGCAATGCTTGGCAAATTATGGCCTAAATGGCCAAGGACCTTATGTGGTTTTGCTTGGTGGCTATAATAATAAGGCAGCGGCTGTTGTGTTGCAGCAAAACCCAACACCCACACCAATACCAACAGCAGCAGCAAGGATAATAATATCAGCCACAAATGTAGACACATAAAATATAAATCTATGCCATTATGTCTTTATCAACTGGCATGCCCATACTATCAAGGATAGAGAGTCCTTGCCTCGTGTCAACTATTTCGTACACATGTTACCCAAAAACACGAGCATTCAAGTTATTAAAAAAGATTTGTCCCTTTCGACGCTGTGGCAGTGGCAGTGGCAGTGGCACGCTGACTCAGCAATTTGCCACTGACTTAATGGCCATAGTAGTAACAGTGACAACTGTTGTTGTTGTTGTTGTTGCTGCTGTTAGTTGTTGCTGATATTATTGTTGCTGGCTTGAAACGTTTGGCAATCGGCGCATTATGTTTGACACTTGACGGAGCTTAGGCGTAATTGCTGTGACATCAAAGCGTGAAAATATCTGTGTGTGGCATACACACACCCATATACACACATATAGAGTGGTACGCAATGGGACTTAATGGTCAATAAGTCTGAAATTAATGGCTTATAGTATTTCTGGCTTTGGCTTTGTAATGTGCAATTAACACCAAGCTTAAAAAGGATCTACTTGTGTATTGAAGGATATTGCTGGCTCTCAAAACAGTTGCTAATTCTCGCTCATCCTTTCTGCACTCTCATTATGTGCATGAAGTTTATGCCACAAAATGCGTTGCAGCATTGTATTTATATTCCATTTAAGTTTTTTCATTATGTAAAAATATAAAATTGTGGCAGCTGCAAAGGATACACGACGCGACAGCCTAAGGATTTCGTAGAAGTCACCAGAGAAACAACGAAACAATTTTCAATTTTCTTTTCCGTTTTCGCTTCTTTTTTTTGCTTTGCCATTTTCATTTCCTTTGGTAATTTAAGAATAACAAAAATTTATAATAATTTGCGTATTTTTTTTTGCGTTCTTCTCCTCTTCTTCTTTATGCTGTTGCGTGTTGCAACATTGTTGTCGTTGTGGCTGTCCTTGTCGCGGACTCCTTGAAAGGAATTTATTTTGTTTCACTGTTGCATAAATGTTGCTTATACCATAAGTAATTATGATGATGTTTCATGGTTACCTTTTCCTTTTTCTTTTCATTTTCCTTCCATTTTCTTTTCATTTTTTGAAAGTTGCATTTCGTTGCGCTGTTTATGCAAATGTGGCACAAATTAACTTGCAGCAAAGTTAGGGAAAATCCTTACCAAAAGGATTTGCCTCTCATGCGTTCTATTACATGTGACGCATACGTTTTGCCTTGCTGCACTGTAATTGGCTGGTGGCACTTGCTACTTGCCCCAACTGGTAACTGCTAACTGGTAACTGGTAGTTGGTAACTGGTAACTGGTAGCAATTGGCATGCAAATGTACGACATCGATTAAAATTTTATTACACGCTATGTCGGCTACGGGGCATGCCACGCTATGCCATCCCATGCCCATCCATAGAATGACAAGGCAAAGGCAACGGCAAAGGCAAAGGCAAAGGCAAAGGCAAAAGCTATCGTCTGCCCTGGCTAAGGGTAAGGCTATAAATCAGGTCGAGTTTACAGGTAAAACCCAACGAAAATTGTCAGTCGGCTGGAACAGACAAGGAGCTCAGATCCTAAGCACATCAAATGTGGGATTTTAAATGCCAAATACCCAACAACAACAGCAACAACATTATCTATTGGCCTCATGCTGTAGTCATGCCCCATGCTGCTGTCGATGTCGTCCTGGTCGATGCCGCTGCTGCTGCTCCTGCTGCTGTTGCTTCAACCTGCCAGCAGACACTTGACGGTGACACTCTTAAGGTAATTGAATTGAGTGAAATGTTGTCGCTGTTGCCATTGTTGTTGCTGTTGCTGTTGCTGTTGTTGCCGTCGCGTCGATGAGACAGAAATTTTAGAAGACGCCAGTGGTACAATGGCAGCAAGGACAACGCATCTTTGTCGCAAGAACAAATATTTAATAGCACTCGTCGAGCTTTGCAGCAGGACTGCAGCATGTCCTTTGAAGCGTTCTCAATGGCTGGGCAACATCATTATGGCCAACATATTTTTACAATATTCAATTTAATTTTGTCAATGTTGCAACGTTGTTGCGCAGCACCAGCAGCAGGTGGTGTGTGTTCATAGTATCTGTATGTGTGTGTGTGTGTGTGGTAAAGATAAGAGTATGAAATTGCATGCAGCTAAGGCTGACTAAGCTGCAGTATGAAGTCAGTATAGAGCAACAAAAAGTAGCAGAAACTGCCAAAAAAACAAAATAAAAAAATAAAAAATAAAATAGGAAAAAAAGAAAACTAAATACAGTAATAAAATATATTTTAAAAATAATATAATTAAAGCATGTATAAATAAATAATATAGTAAATAATATAATATAATAATAAATTAAATAAGAGATTTAAAAGAAAGCGTGCAACAAGCGAAGTGGCAAATCAAATGGGCAATTGTAGCTGGTAACATATTGGACTGGTGAGTGGTGTTAGTGTTGGTTATTGTTGTTGTAATGTTGTGCACCTTATGATTGTTGTTGTGGAGGTGCCAAGGTGGTGCACTGGCTTTGGGCATTAGTATTTGTCGGGGGTGGTGCAACCTTTTCAAATATTCTGGCTTATAAATAAAACATGGCAATGACATGTGAGTAAAAGTATATATATATATATATAAAAAATGCCTTAAATGAAGTTGCATGCTCATGTCAAAAGCCACAAAAAATCTAAAAAAAATAAACAGCTATATAAAGTATAACAGCAAAGTAGATACCCTGCAATACAATAAAGTCAAAAGTTTTGCTTACAAATTTCAGTTAACATTTTGCTATTGCTTTTCAAAATGCTTTGCCTAACTAACATATACATAAAGAGTATAAACACATAAACTCTTACACATGCACACTAACAACATATTGTATGTTTAGGTCGGGGAGGTGGAGTGGAACTTGTAAGTGTCCTAAGCACTAAGACCTGCCCGTTAGGACGTATGTTGGGGCTTGTACACCAATTATATGGCTTGTTATGTATCTTGTACACGTACATACATGTACTACTCATACAGGTACACACATGCACACACACACATATACACACATACATTATAGACTGTACAGAGTACAAGAAGAACATGTTGCAAATTTGATAACCTAAGGCAAAAGATTTTCAATTTTTGCTAATCTCAAAACGAGTATACAAGTTCAGTGCCAAAGGCAAGTGGAAAACCAAAAGCTCTTATCAGGGTGGAAAAGAGCAGAAAGAAATTTGGTATGCTATTGAAATCGGGTGGTATTATGCTATATACATATGCATGTACATATCAATATATATATATATATATATATAGATATATATACATACATATATAGTATTCATATACAATGAACGTAAAAATGACAAAACAATTTATGCCGCATGCATAGTGAAAATCGAATTTAATTAGAAAATTGCTGTGGCAAGGCAGATCCACTGCTTGCACGTATTGCAGCATATACTATATAAATATATAAAGATATTTATATATATGTATGTATGTATGTGTATATATATGAGATACGAGACAAGTTGTGGCCACATATCCAATTTGCGCACAAAAATGAAAAATAACTTCAATTTATTTTGACAGCAACTATGAAAACTACTTCTACAATAAAAATAACAATACAAATACAGATACAAATACAAATAGAAATAGAATCAACAATAACAACAATAACAAGAACTACAAATATTAAATGAAATTAGAGAAACGCATCAAAAGCATACGCCAAAAATATATATATATTTTTATATAAATATATAACATATATATAATTTTAATGGATTTAGTGGCCTGAGGAAAATGTCAAAAATGCAATGGCCAAAGCATTGGCTATATAAAAGTTTCCGTTTATGCCAAAACTCTAGTAACGATTTCTAACCTTAGCTGCCTCCCCCCCACCTCCTTCTTCTACAAAAGAGAAGAAAACTATTGAACAACTATACACTACAATTTGAAACCATTTTTGTGTGTGTTGTCACGTGCGTTGGGAGTTACCAAAAGATTTTCATTCCATGCGCCGCTCAACAACAACACCCCAAAAACAATTTTGTTACGTGCCCATGCAGTGCGCTATCTGGCAGTTACACACTCGCTACTGCGTGTGTGTGTGTGTGTATGTGTGTGTAAAGTACGTGATGTATGCTTGCATGTGTGTGGTCAGCATTTCGCTTAGCTGCACGTAAATAAAAGACCACAAATTGAAAGGAAATAATGCTCAACGATTAGCGAAAAGTAATCATAAGTAGCGCTGTGTACTATCCGCTCCTGAATTTACAATTCGACAGTACCAGTTGTAGGGGGGAAGGGTAGGTTAGTATAGGTTCCGGTGCTGGGTCATTGTTGGATAAGTATAAAGCATTGCGGATTTGATATTTGCTGGTTGGCTATACCTATACCTGTAGTTATAGTCATGAATGTGCAGAAAATAAGTGGAAAATTTGTATGACTTTAACCCTTTCGCTTGCTGTGCAAAATTCTATGACATAGGGCACTATAGGGGTTAAGTGTACTTACAACATTAGAATTTTAAAGCAGCTTAAGGCATTATACTAATGAGTAATGCATTATGCCTATTTTGTACATACAAAGCAGTTTTGTGCCAATTGATTTTATGGCAAATGAAAGTAGGATATGAAGTCGAAGGATCAATTTATCCTTTGATGTTATCAAACTTCCTTTGAGAGCATAAGTGGAGCTATTATTGTGATCACAGGAAATCCTTATACAAAAGTCGAAAGTCGAAATCAAGCTTAAATCACGCCAACTTACAAACATGTCCCAAAAACTCACACACACTCATACACACTTAAACACCAACAAACACACACACCTTTTAAATAACTAATGGCTTGGGCTTATCGTAAAGGAAGCAGCAAAATGCCACAAATATGTTTGACCTACGTGTGGGTGAGTGAAGTTCTTCTTTGCGTGTGTGTTAGTGTGTGTGTGTATGTGTATGTATATATATATTTGTTTTGTATGTTGTCCGCGCTAATATTGCTAAGCTCTCACGGCAGCGGAAATTGCTTCGTGCCTTTCACTCCAAATGTTGCAATAAACATCGAAAGCCGTCCGAATGCCAAAACTGAAACTGAAACACAGCTCCAGCGCCTGGTCAGCACTTGGTTAGCGCTTGGACAGTGTCCAGCATAGCAGAGTACAGTTCAGTTTAGTGTAGCATTTGCCCAGACCCAGCGGTGCACAGCAGCATTTGCCAATGGTATGGCCCGCATGCTGTGACTGACTTCACTAGCTTCACATTGAGCTTGGTATGCCGATTCCAAGCATCCAGCTCACAATGGGAGCACACGGCGGAAGCGCACAATAAATTGCTTATTTATGGCTCAGCTTTTGGCCATAAGGAACATGCTGTTTTTATTGTTTTTAATCAACTCGAAAAGATTTGCCAGAGCTTATAAAATAGAGACGCATTGCACAGCCAACGATGGATGCTACATCCGGTTCTTGATATATCTATAGATATATATATATATATTCGAATGAATACAAAACTTAACGAAACTTAAGTATCTATATACTTGAATTTTGTGCTTTTTTTCTACTTTTCTTTTGCTATTCCCCTGTGCTTGCCATTTCGACAGGAAATAATTTTTTTTTTTTGCCAGTTTGGGGCTACCATTTTGTTGTTTGCCATTTTTTATTAATTTTGCTAAAATTTGATTTTATTTTTTATTTTATTATTATTTTTTTTGCAATTTAAAATTTAAATTTATGAGTTCCTTGAGGAAATGTTTGTTATCGTTGTGTTTGTCGCATGAATTTCGTAGAGCAGGGAGAATGAAAATGAGCAAGTACTTCAATGAAAAGGGTCAACTATGCTTATAAAGTTGGTCCATTGGTGTTTTGAGTGGGTTTCATTTAGTGTTTGAATCCTTCAACTTTGTTGCTTTGTTTTGCTATGCAAATGGGCGCAGCGAAATGCACAGTGAAAGGACATAACAACCAACAACAGCACAACTCTAAGCTACTTGTAATGTCCTTGTACATGTGTCTGTCTACTGTTTTTGTTAACATATACTACTACATAACTATTCATTATATTCATTTAGTTGTTAAGGTATTCATTCATGTTGCCTGGCATAAAGTTTTAGCTAAACAATGAATGCTTTCAGCAACAGCAAAAAGACTCTAAAAACAGTTGCAAAAGGCGTGGCTGCTCGATACTAGCTAATCGGCTTTTTGTGCCATGCTTTTGATGGTATTGAATGAGAGCTAGAGAGACAGGGAGACAGAAAAGGATGTGCTTGTAAGTAGTTTTACAGGACCAAAAACAGAAGCCACTCAAATGATTAATTAAAGAACCGCAGGGCGACGCCTGCTTGTCTGACTGCTATGCAAATGATAACCAAAACGAAGTAATTATAAACTAGAGTGGAAAGGACGAAAGGCCTGCTGAAAGGATGTTCTTGCTGCTGCTGCTATTGCTGTTGTTGCTGCTGTGTTTATTTGGTTTTGCGTTTTTGGGGTTGTTGCAAACAATTTACAAAATAATTTAACGCTTAATA
This sequence comes from Zygothrica quintamaculata, assembly GCA_037044455.1. NCBI lineage: Eukaryota > Metazoa > Arthropoda > Insecta > Diptera > Drosophilidae > Zygothrica > Zygothrica quintamaculata. The sequence continues at coordinate 646,260 of JBAMBS010000878.1, read as the reverse complement.
AAAGCGCAAATCTAATAAACCTTTGAGCTTTTTGTGGATGCCAAGTAAGTTGCTTGCTGCCAACAGAGCCCCAAAAACTATGCAATGCATGTAATTGCATTTTGTTGCTGTTGTTGCTTATAATGTTGTTATAGTTGCTGCTACAGCTACTGTTACTGCTACTACTGCTGCTACTGCTGATGCTATTGTTGTGTGCGTTTTCCGGATGGCCTGGCTGGTTGTTCAGCATGTATTTTGGTTAATTTAACTTTGCTAAATTATGCACAATAGGTAGATACGAGGTTGTTGCTTGTTGTTTGTTGTTTGTTGTTTGGTTTGTTAGTTGCTTGTTGCATGTTGTTGTTGTTGAGAGTTGGGAGTGGTTATTTTGCTATTTGAAAATTTAATTTTGACTACCATACATACCAAACACTAACAACAACAATGGGTTCTGCTCTGTGACTAATTTACTGCTAATTTTATACGCATTATATGCAATTAGATTATTAATGAAACATTTGTTGTTCAATTATCAGCAACCGAAACAAGTATATTAATTAAAATCTATATATATATATATTTTATATTGTATATATTTTGTTTGTGTACAAAATTTCTTTTGTTATTTTTTATACCATTATTATTTACGGAAATTACATTTTTCGGTACATTGATTAGCTCATTAGATTTTGATTAAAAATGCAACAATTGAAAAATAATACAGAAAAGCAAAAAAAAAAAAAAAAACAAAACATAATTAAACATTTTAATTAACAAAAACTCATTTCTAATTGATAAATGCTACTACAAAATTGATTGATCCAACAAAAATTAAAAATAAAATATAATATAAAATAATTAAAACTCTGTTTTACTACTTTATAGTCTACTCCATCAAAGAGTACTGCATCATTTTAGCCGTCATAAAGTTGATGTTGCTGCAGGTGCAGGTGCAACGTTTGCAGCAGCCGCAGAAACTGACATGAGTTCAACTGACTTCAACAGACAACAGACATCAAAAGCAGCAGTTACAACGGAAACACACAAATACAGCTGCTAAAGTAGTACTCCTTTTTTTGTGCAAAAACCATGCAACATGCAACACAACATAAAGCAAACAACGCACCCAAAATGCACTACAGAACATGAAGTAGAGATAAAATTTTGTATTTAACAATTAAACATTTATGTAACAGCTTCAAACTTACATAGTAAAGACTTGTATCATTTGGTATTATATTTGAAATGTTCAGATATATATATATATATTTTGAATAATTATTCGCTTCATTGAGATTCTTAATGAGGAGAACCAAAGTCTGCTTGATGCCTGTTCAGTTCGAGAAGTTAAGAGTTCCTGAAGTTCTGCAGAAGGCTTACAGTTAACTATAATAAAACTGTACGTTAAAGTTACTTAACTGATTTTATTATATACTTAAATTTAACTAATATATGAATATTCAGCTTAGAAATTCAAAGCTTAAAGACAGGATTAAAAAAAAAAGTTCAAAGTACTAAGCCAAATGTGTTAATAAAATAAAAATAATGCCTTCGAGTCGGCTTAAATTGTAGTCAGTTCAATTTATATAAAGGTTAGCATTGATAGTATATTTAATTAATAGTCTATAATGCATTATACCAACCCTAGTATAAAGATTTATTATCTGGCATTCCCCAATACTGAATCTTGAGCATTTGTAGCTTATAAAGTCATATAAAGACTATATTAAACCGAATTAGTCAATCAATATCCAATTATTGCTGCTACTGCTATAAGTTATATATGATATAATATGATATTTTTTTACTACATACCATTTGTAATTCTAAGTTAATGTACCTGCCTTTTAGTTAGTGTATATAAAATCATATATAGCAAATCATGGCATCCCACATTGTGTCCACTTTTGGGCAGTGGCAACAATGCGCATATCCTGCGCACTCTGCTATTGCCGCTGCAGCTGCACGTTTTTGTCTAATGGCTTCCGGCATACTCACATAAACACACACACACACACACACACACATGCATACCTACACGGACACATACACGCACTTCACGCACGACTGCTTAGCGCCGCGAATCTTTGTTTTCTGCAACAACTGCGCGCATATCCGTTTTCTTCTTACTTTTTTTTTTGACTCTTTTTGGCTTTTTGGGTTTATTTTTTTTTGCTGCTTGTTGTTCTTATTTCTCGTAATATTGTTTTTGCTGCTGTTGTTGCAGTTGCAGCTTTTCTTGTTGTGTGCCGTTGACGGCCTTTCAGATTTTTCAAACTTTTGCACATTGGCATCCGAGTTTTTGCTGCTAGTCCAATATAGTAGTAGTAGGAGTACTCCAAGCACTCGTTGGACTCGTTGTTCGTGGCACCAACCAGCTCATAATGGACATGTGAAGCTGGCCATGAAGAGTTGTTTCTGTTGTTGTTGTAGTTGGTAGTTGGTTGTTGGTAGTTGGTAGCTGGTTGGCATTCGCAATAGCAGACGCACTCAGCTCATAGAGACAATAAGAGCATTTTCAAGCTTTTTCCATGTGAATCGCCTGAATCGTTGGGTTCTTTGTTTTCCCGTACTGGTAGTGCTCTGTCCATCAGTGTTACAATTAAGCATAGTTGACCACTGTACTCCTGGTTCACGAATCCTTTTTCAACATTGCACAACATGCCATTGCCATTGCCATAGCTATTGCTATTGTTTTTGTTTCACTAGATGTTCTTCTCTGCTTCTCCTTAATGTTGTTGTTGTCGTTGTTTTTGTGATAAAAGTTTGGTATTTTTTTGTTGTTGCTTTTGAACTTTGACGCTTGGCTGGCAGTTGAATCTGTCATGTCAGTTGAATCAAATGGTCAAGTGGTCAAACCACAAAGCACACATCAATAATAAATTGGCATTTTGATGGGTCTTAAAGAGTCGCTCTGATCGTGCAAAAAAGGAACACTTTTTTGTTGAATCCCACACACACACACACACACGCACACACACATACTCACACACACATATACACAGATATAAAACTTACTTTAAATTTATGCATTAAAAAATGCTCGTCGAGCTGTCGCATTTAATCAATTTTATTGCCATGCAGCAATCATAAAAGATCCAACCGATTCCGCTATCCTTCGACTTTGCCTATATTATGATACTCTTCTTTTACATATTTTTTTTTATTTTTTTTCTATACTTTTATTACTTTTGTTGTTTAAAAATGTAAATTTATACATAGCTTTGGCTGCAAGTAATGGAAAACAAAAGGACAAACCGTCTGGCCTGGACTGACGTTTGCTTGATTTATGCGCCAGCTGATGACGATGATGCTTCAATGGAGCATCAGCAGCAGCAGCAGCAGCAGGCGGGGTACATAATCAATTAGCAAGTACTGGAGGTCTTTTGGTGGTCACGGTGACAACACTTTGACTTCTGGCCTTTACTTTACAACATCATATAACCATGAGACGTGGCACTCCCCCCCCCCCCCCTCTCTCTCTCTCTCTTGCTCTATCTATCTCTCGTAGACACATTAACTATAAATTCATGTTAATTTACCGCCATAGAGTGCTCAAAAAGATTCAGGAGTAAACCAGTGAGGGTCATAACGAGACACCTCACGGCCCGGTTAGAAAGGCACGTGCAGTTGCATAAGTTTATCAACCAAACAACATACAACATACAACATAGAAAAGAAAAAATGGCAGCTACTGTTGGGGGCGCGTCGAGTGCTTAACGGCCAAGATAAACGGCGCATGGGGCACAAATAATGTCTGGAGATGAAATTAAGCCGCAAAAGTAAATCACAGCGCGCGATGCGCACAAAATGTAAATAAGCCAAAAGCAAAAGTGGCAGGAGTTGAGCATAAAGCTACAGGATGATCAAGCTGATGATGATGATGATGATGATGATGATGATAAAGGAGGATGATGAGCAGTGCTCAATAATTTAGAGAAACTGCAACCCCAGCTACATAGACACAGTTTTCACAATGAGCTCAAGCGCACCTTGAAGTTCCTGCTGCTAAAATATTTATGAGCAACAACAACAACAACAACAACAACATTGTTAGGTGGGAAAAACTTTAGTGATTATTACTAACGTGGTTACGTGACTGTTTTGGAAAGTGTCGAAAATGCGGCACGCGAGCAGCATATAGGAGCGGAGGTGGTAACGTCCTGACCAATTCACCAATTTCCAACAGCCGTTTCACATTATTAACAAGTTTGTGCTTTGCCACTGATTTTTGCTGTTTATTGTTGCTGTTGTTGTTGTTGTTGTTTGTCGACGTCATAAAAATAAATCCAGTAGCCGGAAAATATTTCTTGGCCCAAAAGGAATTTAAGTCAAATATTTATGAAGTTCACTGGAGACAGTTCAAAGTTGAACTTTAATGCGAAATCGCTGTAAAAGTGACATCAACGCTATCAGCGCGGCATTTAACACTAATTCATAATAAGATGTCGTTGACAGTTAGCCCATGCACGTGGCCAAAAGGCAGTGGCCAAAACGTGTAAGAGTAGCGGTAAGTGAAGGAGCGGTATCCTGCCTGGTTAGCTGACAATGAAATCTTTTTACTTGGCACTTGTTGTCCTTGTGCTCTCTCTCTCTCTTGTTTAAATGCGTTGAAGGCTGCGAAAAGTCTGTGCAGACTTTTCATTTTTTAACCTAACACACACATACACATGTGTATACAATCCCATACACACACATACACACACAAAGAGTTGAACATTTTTAGATTTTTTATGGTTGCTCTGCGTGTGTGTGGGTTGTGTGTGTATAGTGTGTGTTTTGCGGTTTTCTGGTTTTGTCCTTTTGGCTTTGTCGCGAACGTTTCTCTGGTCTCTCTCTTTCTCTATCTCTTTTGTTTTATGCTGTCTGTCTACTCAGCTACTTCACTTTACCTTACACCTCACTCTTATTGTTGTTGTTGTTGCTGTTTTCATTGTTGTTGCTGTTGCTTCGTTTTTTTCCTTTGCCATGCGGAAAGCTGTCATAAGCAGATAAGCTGGCGCAATAAGCTCGCTTTGGGATATATTTGCACTGATTTACGAGATTCCCGTTTGCATATGGTAATCGTAAGGGATCCCACATAAGTAGAAGTTGGAGTTAACTCAAAGATCGTTCAATGCCCTCTGAAAAGCATACCTTAAAAGTAGCTTTGATTAGATAGATAAAAGACTGTTGTGAAAAGGAGTAAGTCTTGTGAAGTAAGTAATAGGGAGCAAGGAATTTCAGCCAGAAAGATTCCTATTAAATTTTACACTTGGTGAAGTCTCTTCTAGCTGAGTCTGTGGAAGGATATGATGACATCTTTTTCTTGATGCTTCTCTGAAAGATCCTGCAATTTATATGTGAGCTTGGGCATCTTGAGCTAACCCTAAAGATGCTGTACCAAGCTCTACCAAACTGTCCCAAATATTCTGCTTGGCCTTTTTCATTCAGGCATATTGAAATATCTGTTTCACATTGGTCTATAAGATCAGTATAGAATCAGTTTTCGTCTATTTCATTGAAGTTTCTGTTTGATTTTGTAGCAATAAAGTATAAGCTTAGTATAAGATTCATTGCATTAGATCATATTTGCATTAGCTGTAGTTCCGATAGTTACACTATAAATTTAATAAACAATTTTTTTCAATCATTTGCTATATGATTTAATGCCAGCCAACTGTCAGCAATTTATTATGCACTTTTAGTATAAGAATTAAAATTTATATTTAAGTATACTGTTAGCTGTCATCCCTATGCCCCTTCCTATGTGTGATTCCCCCCTCTACTCAAAGCAATTCGTATTACCAACTTCATTTCTGTTAAGTTTGTTTCCAAGGTGGATTTCGAGCATAAAATTTAATCAACAAAGTGCAGTGTCCTTTGTGAGCTCTTCAATTTCGTTGCTCTCCTCGAGTTGAGAGTTGTCTTTATCGTTGCTGTTGTCGCCGTTGTTGTTGTTGCTTGTTTTTCTAAGCAACCCAAAATATATGTGCTACTCGCGTGGAGTACAGTATGCAGCGTATAGCTACTTATATATATACAGATACAGTGAAAACTCTGCTAATGAACAGCTGCAGTAAGGAGACAATCTACTTAGATGGAGCTACAATGCGAGTCATTCTGGTTGCTGTTCGCCTTTGCGAGCTTTTACTGTTTATATATATTCAATATGTACTGTGCATATCTGTTGCTTTTCAATTTATTTATTAATTTTTTGCATGTTTCTCTCTTCTTTCGGGAGTTCTTGGCACTTCTGGTGGCAAGATTTGGCGCCACAATGCAGCAGCTCGTTATTAGATGTTGGCATATTCCTGCAGCGATTGCCAATTAAATTGGATTAAAAATTCCATTTTCGCCTCAAAACAGTATTCGATGAGTGCATGTTTATTTTTATTTTACTTTCTACTTTCTGATGTTTTTTTGCTGTTTTGTTGTTGTTTTTGTTATGTGCACCATATGCGTCAAAATGTTAGCTAAAATTGGTCGTTCATTGCATATCCTGAAGCAGCATTGAAATGGAAATGGTTATAGCCAGGCTACGTGTTGAGTTGGCTTACTTGCCCAACAATATTGCAGCCAAATCAAATATCAAACATCGAAGCGGCTCCAAATTGGCTTCGAGGCTAATCAAAACGCGGAAAATTGCGTTTCGCCATGCAAAAGAATAACGCGCAAAGATTGGTCCAAAAACGTGCAGGTCCTGTCTGAAAGGAGTGTACGTTTGTGGTGAAAAAGGCTAAATTGACGGACGGACAGAGAGCGGGTGGGTGGGCGTTAAGATCCCTCTGAATTGCCCAGCACAGTATTGGGTTAAAAAAAATGTTGCTTGAAGAAATGCGCACTGTGGCTACTCGGGTACAAAAAGTGACTAACGTTGTCGTTGCTGTTGTTGTTGTTGTTGGCAACAATTTGAAGCAAGTGGATGGCCAGGTTACTCGTGAAGTTATGGCCATGAGCACATAATATTTGTAGGTGTGCGTGTGTGTGTGAGCTTGTGTGTTTGTGTGTGTGAGCTTGTAGGTGAGTGCAACTTCGTCTTGTTGGTTTTTAATTAACTTTTGGCTGCAGGATACAACATATTGTGAAAATTAACGCTTCTATACACACACACACACACACACAAACACACATACATACACCAAGGCAAATACAAACATTTGTGCTTGCTGGTGTATATGTGTGTGTGTGTGTGAGTGTGTGCCAGGCACATTTGTTATAAGCCACATTCTTCTCAACCTTTTTCATTGAATGGCCGAAAGATGCGGTAACTTTTCACTTTGATATAGAAAAACAATTGAATAAATTTGATTAGCTCTGCTAATTGAAGTTGCTTTAAAAACTAAAGACTGAAAAGAGTCGAAGAGAAAGAAAAACAATTTAAAATGCATTTATTAAATATATATCTAAAACATTTCCAACAATGCCAAAGGATGCTCTAACTTTATCATTGTTATTTCTAGCAGAATGTCAATAATTGTATTAAATCTGCTGCCATATGTTAATAAAAGAAAAACAATCTATCTTATATATATATATATATATATATGTACAATTTATTATATATATATATATTTTTATATTAATCAAATAATAAATATAAATGTGTATATATATAATATAAATTGAATGCACATTAAAGTTTTCTAGTCATTTAGTTTGCTGGTAATCAAAACTTTTGTTATTATTATTTCTATTTTTAATTTTACTTTATTTTTTTGCAGTTGCTGCAGAAATATGAAACAAATTTTTAATAGTTTTAAGCAAACATTAAACTCCTTGTTGTTGTTGTTGATGCTGCTGTTGTTGTTGCTGGCATGTTATTAAGTTGCGTTGTTTTCATATAACGCAATTAAATGCAATATGCAGCAGCATGAAACTGTAGCAACAACTGCAATAATTTTACAAAAATAATAATACAAGTAACATGCAACAACAGCAGCATAAGCAACAGTAAATGATACAGTAAACATGTACTTATAAAGCCACCGAAAAAAACGATGAACATCGCACAGCCTCTGGCACATGGGGCGTATGAACAATGACAGCGTATTAACGCAATGTTCTGCCAACGTATGCACAATTCAAACTCGAGTGGCAACAAAAGAATATATATATATAATAAAAATATGAAATAATAGAGTACATTTTGCGCTGATTTCCTGCGGTCACTCAATTTACAAATATATATAAATATATGTATATTTATGTTGAGAGTGAGGCAATAACAACAACTTTGCCAGCATTCATATACTGCATGTATTTATCTCCCTCTCTCTCTGTGCTTGTTTCACATGTTTGTCTACTTATTTGTTTTTTATTTGAGTAAAATTTGTTTTGCCGTATTTGTTGCAAAAGCATAATATTTATATTACTTATTGTTATTGTTCTTGCTGCAGTTGTTTTGGCCTTCTGTTGTTTTAGTGCGCGCTTTATTTTTGCAATAGTTTTTGCCTGTTGCTATTGTTGTTGTTGTTGTTGGTGTTATTGTTGCTTTTGTTATTTTTGCTATGCGAAATAAAAGTTAATTAATTGAGTTTTGCAAACTTTTGGCTATAACATAAATTCAAATTGTTGTGCTACTCTATGGCTGCCACAGGCGGATTGAAAGACAGAGAGAGAGAGAGAGATTCTACTTGCTATATATATACTCTAGCCTATGCCAAGGATATTATGCCTAACGTATGCAACTTGCAAAGCAAAACTTTTGATAGATCTAAAGCGTCTTACTTAACTCCATCTACCAGACGTATTTGCAGCTTATTATAAGCCAAGCACAAGCCTCTCTTCAACACTGAACACTCCTTACTTTTAACTTGCCACAACTCTCTCTCTCTCTCTGTTTTTCTTTGTTGCTGCTTGTTTCGGCGTAAATTAATTTGTTTTGTTGTTGCTGGCGCTGTTAATAAATTTCATTTAACTTGCAACACTTGCCACACACCAAAAGCGAAGTTAAACTAAACTGCAATAGCTACTGCAGTCATTCAGCGTTACTTGATTGCACTTGCCGGCACATAGATTTTCGCGGCAAAAACTTTAAGTGTGGCCATTTGCAACGAGTTACGACTTAGCCTGCTGGAAATGTTTAGTAGTATGAGCAGTGGGTTTTCCTTTGGCAAACAACAGTTAATCAAATTGTGCAAATAAATTTATGTTAACCACATAATCATTGCGACACCTGCAACCTGTGCTATATATATAGAAAATTGCTCATACGCAATGTATGTCTGCTCTCTCTCTGTGTGTGTGTGTGTGTTGCTGTCATATGTGTTGCGTCAGTAAAGCGTCGCATAGCGTCGCGTTTGCAACTTATCAAGCGGAATCTTTATTTATCGCTTTCAATAAGTTGGCCCAAAGCGGCTGGTTGGTTCAAGTCAAGCGACATCGCGCATCGGTCTGAAGCACGCAAAACCCATTAAAGGCTTTACGCGGCTGCCATTTTTTCTCGAGCCGAGCCAGCTACCGTATTGTTGTTAACCCCAAACTCATTCGCTTTTTTTTTCCCCCACTCCCTTTTTCACTTTTTATAATTCGTTTTTCGTTTTGTTTTTGCTTTTGTTATTTTTTTGCGGCAAATTAAAAACGATAAATTTGCAGCGTATGTGAAGCAGAGTGCAGCAGCAATTTGAGCGTCAGTTTCAGCAACTACAACTCTAGGAGTGCCATAGACAAATCCGCATACATCAAGCGGCAGCTTGAGTCCTGTCCAGGATTGCATTGCTGACAGCAGCGAGAAAGTCAACGGCAGCCAAACAAATAGCCAAATAAAAGTGTCGCTTCAACAGCGGAAATTGCTTACAGTTCTTTTTGTTCTTCTTCTTGTTTGTGTTACTCTTATAATTGTGTGTGTGTGTGTGTGTGTGTGTATGTAAGTGTAGTTTGTAGTGTGTAATTGTTGTAATTGATGTTGTTGTTGCTGCTTCTTCTGGGCTGGGCCTGTGAAAAGCGCGCGACAAATTTTTAAGTCATGACTGAACAATAACAATAAACCAAACGACTCGCGCTCGCCGCACAAAATATTCTTAAGCCCCTTTTGGTTGGCCATAGACTAGCAGCAGCAGCAAACAGTTACCAGCAACCACTAACAACAGCAACTACTCACAACAACAACAACAACAACAATAACTAGCAACAACCAACAACTAACCGGGCAAAACCATGGCCATGGCCAGTGGTCAGCGTTCACCGCATGCAAGAAATAAATTCGTGGCACTTTTCGACGACAAGTGCCACATAAATTCTAAATGCATTTGCAGGACATGCCGCAACACCCATGCCGCATCCTTCTGGCAAAACCCCTTTAACAGTAGTTGCCTTTTACTTTAGATTACATGCAACACACACACACACACACACACACATGCACACGCCGTTGGCCATGAATGAAGCTTTGTGGGATTTCAATTGCTAAAAATGTTGTCGTCGGAATTTTTTTTCTTTTCGCTGGAATTCAAATGAAATAATTTGTGGCAAACATAAGATGTATCTATGGAGTTGTTATTAAAATTCAAAACAAAACATAAATAAAACAAATGAAACTTAATTTCAATTAAAAGAAAATGGAGTAAAGTTGATCGAGTATAGAAAATATAGGAACTTTAACAGATTTCCATTTAGTTGTGATTCCTTTGGCCTTGCAGCTCAGCTTTAGAGCTAAGTAAACTATCATTTAATATATTATATAATCCTTTAGATCCTTTTTGTAATCCGCTACTTTTAATGGTTGCCTATTCAAACAACATGTTTCTATAATTCCTTTATTTGCACTTTATCCTATATCCAAATGCACAAATATTGAATATAAAAATATATATAGAAAAATATATCTCATGGACGCAGCTTAAAACTAAAATCGAAAAGCGCACTAAAACTGTAAAAGCGAAAAAAGAACAAGTAGAGCGAGTATAGAAAGAGTCAGAGAGTAGTAGAACGTGGCTAAATGTGTTGCCAACAATCGTAATAACAACGCTAAAGCTCTACAGCAATAGGCCAAAAAACATTGGGGCAAACAAGGCAATTACAAAGTGCCAAAATGGCACAAGCCATAACAGCGACGATCTCTGCCACCATGTTGCCGCTGCCTCCCTTGCTGCCCCCTGCCTTGCCTTGACAATAACCCAAAAACAAATAGCCAAAGCTATTTCAATGTATTTATCCAGGGGGTCGGTACACATATGCATGACCAGGGAGAGTTGTCCCTACCCCAACAGGACCAATGGACCAATGTATCCATGAATGTGGCTGCGGCTTTGCAACTGGCAAACTGTCATCAATTTGGCGTATGTGTGCGTATGTGTGTGTATGTATGGGTGTGAGTGTGTGTGTATTGGAGAGTTTGGCCAATTGCCATATTGTCAATATGTATTGAAACTCACTCAAGCTATTAATGCTGAAAGCTTTTACGGCCACTTCAGGCAACAAGCAACATTGCGGCAACGAGGAAGGCGGCAAGACGGCAAGACGCAAGGGTTGATAGGAGTCTAAGCCTGGATGACCACAGGCGGCACCAGCTGGTGTCAAACTCAAAAGTGGTTTGCTTTATTTTCTTTTTTCCATTTTTTATTGGTGCATCTGGAAAAAACATTAGCCAAAATATAAACATGAACTTTACATTTGAAATATGACTGTTTGATATTTCTTTCATGAGGTGAAAGCCAAGAGTAATGGCTTAAAAAGTGGCTTAAATTTGTTTAAAGTTTGGCCGAATGAAAATTTCTGCTATTTTTCTTCTCTTTTTTTTGACCAACAGCGAAAAGTTATAAGACTCACGAATTTGTAGATAAGGCACGAAACGACAGGCGTTGTCTACACAGGACGTATACAGCAGGATAAGGGACAAGAGTATACGGGTAAAAAGGATGCGTTGAAAAAAGTAAGAAGAAAAAGAAAAGAAATAGAAAACTCCGTTTAGCGGCAGACATGCAAAAGCATAGAAGAAGAGAGGGATGCAGAAGGGATGAGAAAATATAGAGAGCGGGTTTACAATTGCAAACTTAACGTGTCAATGGCAATTTGATGGCGAAAAAGGAAAAGGCGTTTAAGGATGAGTCTGTGGAAAAGCTATTGAAGCGTCCACCCGCTGCAGCAGCAGCTGAATACACAGTGTCCCAGTGCACAGTTGGGTGAAAGCAGAAAGTAGAAAGCAGGCAGGCAGGCAGGAAAAAGAAAGCAAATCGCTGGGGCAACCCAAAACGTCTGGTAAAACTTCTTCAGAAAGTTTCACTTTAACTTCAACAATTGACTTTTATTTTTTTTTTTCTCTCGTTCTCCTTGATCCTTATGATTGTAAATGTTGTATTGTTGTTCATGTTGTTGTTGTTGTTGTTGCTGTCTTACGCCCACGCTTACGGCCAGGACACTTGACTTGCGGCCAAAAGCCAACCGGTTGCTGCTGCTGCTGCTCTTCCATCTATACATCTATCTAAGTACAATTGAAACGTGGCTTCGTTTTCTTGGTATTGAAATGTTTGCAGTCAAGTTATTGTTATTGTTATGGGCATTGTTGCTGTTGTTGTAGCAAATCGACATCTTCAACACCACAAAGAAAGAAGGACAGTAAGAGAGAGAGAGAGATAGAGAGAGAGAGAGTGTAAAAGAGTAGAAGTGTGGGTGATGATAGGGCAAAGCGTTTGCTAGCAAAACTTTGCTTTACTTTTGTGTCACGCTCTGTTGCCTGTTTCGACCGTCGCTTTTCGTCGCCAATGGGGGAAAAACGTTGGTGGAATAAAGGAAAATTGAAAATGCTCATAATTTGGCTGTAAAAGATTTCAATCGTGAATCGTGAAACTTTACGCTGTTGTTCGACTTTATTTTCACCGATTTTACAATTGATTTTAACTCAGTTAAAGACAGCAGCCAAGAGAGTGAAGGAGAGTGCGAGAAGAGAAGCAAGGAAAAAAGTTGTAAATACGAGAATCTTGTCGATTCAATCGAGCAGCTAATTGAAAATTTGCTAATGAAATTGCTGAGAAAATTAGAATTAATTTTCATTTTGTTTATTTCTGTTGCCCATCATAAAGGCAAAGGACCTCGATTCACGCTACAAATGAAAAATACGCAACAAAAATTTATTTCTAGAAATATTTTGATTAAGAATTCTATTGCCAAAAAAAAAAAGAAAAGTTTTCATATAATGGAAAAACATGAATTGAATTCCTACTAAATATCAACGCATCCTATTACAAGTCAGAGTTAAACACACAAATAGACATCCTTCAGCTATTTCTGGCAAGTTAATGCCAAAATATAATCCCTTCATTAATTCCTTTTTAGTCCTATGAGCTAAAAGTTAAGAGCGAAGACACAAATGATGCTTGAAACACGTGCAGACACTTTACACAACAACAACAACAATGAGAACTTTCTATGAAAATGAAACCAAACACACTAATAAAGCCGTGTAAAATGCTAACAGAATATCGCCCACCTCCATTTAACACGCTGCTCAACGCACGGACAAATCTCAACAGCAACAGCGACAAATGAAGGATCCGTGAGATTTGGTTTTGGTGTCGCGACTCTTCCTGACACAAAACGCACTGATTAGCCAAAAATTCTTGCTGGCAATTGGATGTGGATGTGGCTTAGAATGGGCAGGAGTTGGTAGGTTGGTTGGTTGGTTGGTTGGTTTGGTTGGTTTGTGCCATCATGGTGTTGCCTGATGAGGTTGAGTTTCAAACAATAACAGACGACGAGATTTTAGGGATTTATGATGATGTCCTTGTCGCTGTCGAGTGAAATGAGATGAGCTGAAGACTAACCTTCTGCTTTATCTGTATATGTGTATGGGTGTATCTGTGTGTGTGGGTATGTATGAGCCGTTTTGGTATATCTATTGTCAGCTCGGCAATTTTCTCGATTTGTTTGCGTTTTGTTTGCCTTGTTGTTCGCTTTGTATGCAGACAATCAAATGCCGTTGTCGTTGTCATCATCGCTCATACGCCACGTTGGCCGCTTGTTAGCCGGTTTACTTGATATTGTTATTGTTGTTGTTGTTGTTGTTGTTGCTGTTGTTGTTGCTGCTGTTAGTCCGTCGCACCCGGTTGTAACAATATTTATTCATGTTAATTAAATTGTGTGAATATCACAATTTTCCATATGACTGCGCACATTTATTGTCTTTCAATTTGCGGCTACGTTTTGTCTATGCTCTTCTATTACTCCTTTCCCTCCCAGCACATCAGCACAACAATTCAACATGTCTGCGCTATGCAAAGAGCCCGCCAGCTAAAGCCTAGAAAATTTTGTTTTACATACTTCTAGCTGACTGACTTTTCATATGGGTTCCTTCTGTCGAAAGTGTAGCAGATGTTTACACTAATCATAAATAATCTATATATATATATATATGTATATTTATATATACCATGCTGATGCCAATTTTGTTTTTAATTAAGTGTGTCTATGTTCCATATATGCACTGTCATGCAATTGCAGCAGATTGTGTGTATGTGTGTGTGTAGTATAATGTTGCGGTTGTGCCTAGTCATGTGGATTGTGGCACAACTATTATTAGTATTGGGTCTATAATTTGCCATGACGAAAGGAGGGTTAGAGGGAGGTGAAAAATATGCCTGCAACGTATGCAAAAAAAACAAAAAATATAACCAATAATTTCTTTTCAATTTGCATTTGACTTGGCTGAAAATTGCACGCAAGTAACCAATGTGAGCATCCGGACAACGAAGTGAAGAGAATCACCAAATCTCCAGGCCGCAAGCTGACAAAATAATTTGAAAGCAATTTCAAGCGCCAAATGTCCCCAGTCAGTGGCTGCCATTGGTTTGCAGCATTTTCAAAAAATTGTCAAATTCGCACTTTGACTTTACTTCTAAACTCACTGAGTAAGGAAAAGAGAAAGAGAGAGTGAGAGAGACAGAGAGAGAGAGAGGGAAGAGGCAAGTTAGAGACACATAATACAATTTTCGGCACACAGCAATAATATTTCAATATGTAATTTGGGCAAATTCTAGTTTTTGGCAATTCTACTTACAGTTCGAGGATGTGGAACCAAGCTGTACGAGCTGTTGGGGCTGCAGGAGCTGCTCTAGCTATTGGAGCTGTGATAATTTCCCCCAAGAACGCAACATTAACACGAGACGCAGTTGGCCGTTGGCCAGCCGTGCAACTGAGTGCTTAGAGAGTGTGTATAGCAATTGAATGGTGGGGAGGGGAATGAAATGGATTGGAATGGGTGAATGTAGTTGATGTAGTGTACTATAGAGTTGTGTATTGTAGTAGTATAGTTGGCAGTGTGTTTGTCATATTTGCATGCGCAAGTAAAAAGGTTTCTTTGCTGCAGGCAAATTGATCCCAAGTCCCTAGCTTATGAAGGACACACACAGAGAGCCAACTACATTCATTGTCGTTGAACATTGAGGATTGAGGATTGAGGATTGAGGGCAGAAGCTGTAGCTGTAGCTGCAGCTGAAACTGAAGCGTAGCAGCAGCAGTGTGGCTGATAATAAACGTTGTTGCAGTTGTCGCACAAGAATAAACCAAAAAAAAAAAAAAAAAAAGAAATGCAAAAAAATGAAATAAGAAAAACAAAAAGAAAATACACTGAAAAACAGAGAGAGAGAGGGCGGGAGAGGGTAGAAAATATTAGAGTATATAGAAGACAGCTGCAAGTAGAAGATACGACAACGAAAGCAACACAAAAAGCCAATTCTCAAAGGACCTGTGACAGGATAATGCATGCTTGCATTTTAGATGACAATAATGCATTTTTGTTTTAAGGGTAATTTTGCAAAATGCTCTTTCCGCTGCTGCTTTTCCTGCTTAACTCATTCTCATACTCATTCTCTACTTCATTCTCCCACTTAGATACTTACGTTTGTTTCATCTCTGCAGACTTTGGGGAATTTCATTATAGAATAAGTATACGGAAAACTTTTCCTATTTTAACGTAAAGACACAAAAGATTTCGACAAAATATTGTACTAAAAATAAAGAAAATAGAAACAAGAGAAACAAAAAAGGACAACTTAAAGAGAGAGAAAGCAATGCAAAAAGAATCCTCCTGGATTTGTCATACTGAATTTATACGATTCACACACAACTATTCAAGGATATGAATTTAATTTCATGGCAAAAAGAATCTTAAAATGTGCTTGGAAAATTTTGCTGTTAATTAAACTCGCGTTTCATAAAACTTTACAAAAAAGGCAACAAAAATATATTTTTTATGCTTCTCTTTTCTTTGCTTTTATGTTTTATGACACAATAATTTTTCAATTATAGCAACAACAGTTATGTCTTCTGCTAACAGCAATAAATGAAATGTTGCAATGGCCCAAAGAGATGTCTTGACTTGGCTCTAAATTAACAGACATTTACAATAACAACAGCAACAACAACAAGTAGAACAGAGTTTGAAGTACTCTGAGCAACACTCTGAGATGCCTTCAAGTATTTGTAAATTATGTTAATGACAGCACATTGACTTTATTATGACCATACTGAAGTCTTAGCTATATGTAAGCAGCAGCTGGAGCAGAGGAGCAGGAGCCGGAGCATTGAGTTGTATAGAGACAAGGACGTTGACTGAAATTGGCTAGGATAATGGAAATTTTAGCAGTTGAGTTGCAGCTAATAGCCAACTCGTGTTGGCCAGCCTCTAAACTGTATATTCTATAGCTGGGCAATGCCTTGAATTATTTATTATGAAAGGCTTTTGGCCAACTTTTGCCTTTGCCTTTGCCTTCACATAATTCACTTTTAAAATGTACCTGGAAAGGACGACAATTGAAATTTTCAACCATTTGTTCTCTTGTGTTTATTAATCTGTTGAACTTGAACTTACTATTATATATTAGATATAAATATTAAATGTATATTTATTTGAAGTTAAGGGAAATTAAAGTGTAAACAGACAAACTGATTATAACTCAAGTTGCTTGATTAATTTTCAAATTATACAAACCTTATTTGGATCATCTTTCAGCTATCTTAGCAGTCCAGGTACAAAACACGAAAATTGAAATCTTAATTAAATATATTTAGCTGAACATTAAGACATATATCTGTATTGTCCTGGAAGTTTATTGAATTAATTTTGTATAATCCCAAGTAAGTCTATTAAAAGCGAAAGAGGAAATTTTTGTTAGAAAGTTCTTTTAGAAGCAAAAAGCCGTCTAAAGCTTTCTTTGAATTTATTAATATTTTATATTCAGAATCCTGTACAAACAACAAGAGAAATTTAAGTTTATTAACTATTATTTATTAACAACTCCCAATGCTTTCACAAGCTTTAACTGTTCTCTCAGTTAACACATGATATTCATAAGGAAAGTATCAAAAGAAATTCAGAATTTGCTTTTTTTTATAGAAAATTTCCTATTCGACTTAATAAACCTTTAAGCTTAAGCTTAACTTATAATACGATTGCAGCAATTTAAAGACCTTTACTTTAAGCATGGCCCTAACCAAGGCGGTTAATCGATTGGATAGCATTTTGGCCAGCTTCAGCCTCTGGTTTGTTTTGGGGAGGATTATAAAAGTACACGGGACATGGGACAGTGTGTTGTGTTGTGCGTTTCCTGTGGCACAATTGACACTCAACAGATGCCTGTTTTGGGCCATGGGGGTATGGCATGTCTGTACAGTGTCTGGGACTAATCCTCGACAGGCACGTTATTCTGCACAGCGGAAAATGTCGCTTAAAAATTGCAGATAGAAGAGAAATACAGCAACTAACATTGTGTTTGTTTTTCATTTCCTTCAACAGCTGCCAAACGGTCGTTGTCCTGTATATCAATGCTATTTGTCCTGCAGCTAAAAATGAAAGTCTGTACTGGAGATCAGCTACAGCTGGCGGCAGTTGGTAAATAAACAGAGCAACTTTCGTCTATGGCCAACAAGTATAATCAAAATTGGTTGTAATTTTTTTCACTTTTTCTTGATGCTTTTGGGTTACATTTTATGTTGTTTTTTTTTTTCTGAAGCCGCTGGCAACTAATTTGCAAGACAATTAGAAGGTCCCTGGACAGGACCAGACGCTCGTTAATGAAAGGAACGCGCACGATAAGAACATTTTTACTCTGCAATGTCAAGTGGTTGCATGCCACCAAAGCAGCGCGTCTGCGTTGAAAAGTAAAGTAAATATTTACATTGGAAATCTGAAATTTGCATAATTTGTCAAAGAAAAAGGGAAGAGCATTGGCTGCCTGTCTGCATAGATAAGTCACAAATATTATTCATGGCTTTTTGGCCGTTATACCGAAGCTTGACTACCCCAAAAGTGAGCATTGTTATGGACTGATAATGTCACATGTGCCTGCCAAGAATATGATGATAATGTACAACAGCTGTCAAACTGGACGCCGGTTCACAAGCGAGCAGGTGTCAGGTGCAACAGGATGTTAAGGGATATGGCTATAGCCTTGGATATGTTGTTATTATTGTTATTGCATTGTATCGTATTTTCTGCAACCGAGAGAGAGAGTGAGAGCAGCTTGTATCGTTACTCGTTGCCGTTTCGTTAAAATTGCAATACAAGTTACAACAACACTGCAACAACTTACGCTCTCGGTGAGCGACTCGTTCGTGTTTATGTTTGCGGGCCTGTTGTTGAATTGTATCGCTAAACAAGTGGTAAACAAAATGCAGTGGCGTCGTTTCATCTGGGGTTTTAAATCTTAACTGATTAATAATTAAAAATACATCAACTCTTAATAACGCCATTTCTATAAAACTTGCCGTAGTTATTCCATTTATATACTTAAAACTGAGGCCACCTCCCCCTCGAGTATATAACATCTGCTGCCTTTATATAAGCTAGTGAACAGACTCCGCCTCTGTGTTATATATGCAGTTTCGGATGACAGTGTTGCTGTCGTTTTACTGGTGCTTGCATCTGTATTGGTTCAACTCTGTGCATTTTGCTGAGAGCTGAGAGCGCACGAAAGTATGCTCTGGTTTTATGCACAGCGATGGTGGTTGATTCGCTATGAGCTAGCGACGGGCTATGCTGGACATAAGCAATGCGCTACAGTTGGTTGTCACTAAAGTGATCGTTTGAAATCATACGAAGATCATTTGTAGCTGAAAGAAACTATGATTACTTTGTCTATGTATTCTTTATATTTACTTCATCTGAAATATACTTTGTGTAAGAGCTCTATGACACCCACTAGCCAGCCGTATTCTTAGTAATATGCTATTCAAATAGAGCGTATATTCAGTCAAGAAATGGCTCTCTCAAGCTGCAACTAACATTGGTAGCTAAAGGACGCGGCATACAGCTGTGAGGGGCAGCAGCTGTCTCACTGGCAATAACCATCACAGCTGCTGGTGGTGGCTTTGTCTTTTGCTCAGCTTTGGGAGAGTCTCTACAATATGGAATCTACAGTGAAATCGTGTAAATTAGCATATCAAATGCCATAAATGGCATAAGCGAGAGGCGAGCGGAAGGCGTGATACACTATGCTAACTGTATGCGTGTGTGTGTGTGTGTGTATGTTGTTACTCATACGCCGCATTGCACGAGCGAATGAGCGCACAAAGGGGCGGCGCACTAGTAAAATGGCGAGGTGTGGGGTCTTGGCATTGATGTAACATTTCTTTTTGTTCTACCCAACATATCACACATACACATATATAGTTGCAGTATATGCATTAGTGTGTGTAGGTGATTTAGTTGCACATGATAATGCCAACTAAAGAGCGCCTTACGTAGCTGCCCGGCAAACTTTTTGTTACTTGTATTAGGCTGCTTGGGTTGGCCGGTATTTTTGTCTATGTATGTGTGTGTATGCATGTATATTTGTGTGTGTGTGTGTCTCTTTATGTAGGTATTGCAGTTGCGGCTCTGCCATGACTGAATTGAAATACCTAACGCCGAACGCCGACCGCTAACCGATGACTTGACTCTTCAGTGTTAATTCGTCGACTGTAGACGCTGCGTTTCGCTGTAATCTCAACGTTTACGTCTTTTATAAGTTAATTGTCCTGAACCGAACTCTAGAAATTCTAAAAGTCAAGTGTGTGTAATTCCAGCTAACACTCGTTGTTGTTGTTGTTTTGTTGTGTTCTGCACCAAAGAGAAACCAAAAAATATAACGATACAAGCAAAAGTGTGCCAGCTCTCAGCTAGCTCTGTGCATGTGCATTGGTAAGTGTGAGTGTGCAACTGTGTATGTGTGTGCGATATCAGTGTTGTTGCCTTAGTGAAGGTAACTGAGAGGCGCCTCGGCTCAAGCTATATCTGTGTGTGTGTGTGTGTGTGTGTGTGTGTGTGTGTGGGTAACTGCTGTGCTTCATATTGTATCGTGTTGTGTATTTACTTTTTTGCCGTCGCGCAGCTGCTAGCTTGGTATAGCCACAGAACTGATATATATACACACACAAGCACATATAAATAAATGCATAATATATATGTATTGTGCAACCTTAGAAGATTTCGAATTTAAATAATTTTCAATTTACTCTTTAATTGTGAACTACTGAAGCTTACTTCAGTAAGCCTAAATAAACGACTATTTTATTGCATTAAATCTACTTAATACTATGTCAAGTACAGTATAGTATACCGATCGTTGGTTTTGCTAATAATTACTTTATATCTTATTTGTATAGAAAGAAAAATAATTATTAAAATAATGCTGATTATAAACAATTCTAGTAGAAGTCTTCTACACAATCGTCAATTAAACTAAAGTTGATTTATTAATCTCGTTTTTGTTGCAAATCTTGTTTCAATGATAATGCGTTATATGTAGGTAAATTGATCAACAGATCAGGTATATTTTGAATAACTTTTAAATAAATTTTAGTATCTACTCAAAAAAGGATTCTGTTAAATCAGTTTCTACCATTCAGATGTCAATTTTACATTACATTTTCCGATGAATTAGATGTTTTTATTTAAGATATATTGAATCAATCTTAAACGGTCTTGTTTCATAATGAAATCTTATGGAAACTAAATATAAAATGAATAATTCTTTCTAAAAAGCTTTTGTATATACAACAAATGAACATATTTAAAGAATTTATCATACTAATTTTAAGGTTATTATTAAGCAAACACAAAATAAATATATAATTATCCTTTGCCAATTAACTATTTAACTGATTCAGGAAATAGCTTCAATAAAAGTTTAAATTTTTTAGTGTTTAATAAATCTTCAAGTTTAATTTATATTAATAATATATAATATATAGAATTTTTTAATTTTTTCAACAAAAAGTTAATTCCTCTAAATGGCAATATTAATCCCAATGAATTGACTCCTGCTCTATTTATTATATGTATATGACGCTGCAATGATAGTTAGATTGAAGTCTGATTATTTATATTAATTATTATATTTAATATTATTTCTATTATTGGTAAACAAAAAACAATTTTAAGCTTTTAAAAGAAAACTTTACTACAACGCAAAATTAGAATAAAAATTCATCAAAAATAAATTTCTATAATAAAATTCAAATTCCCATTTTATTATTTACTTGTAAAAAAGTTTTGTTTAAAATCTTTTCTAATACTTACTTAGAAATGTATTTTATAAATTCACATTAGTTGCTGGTAACTAAGCTTGAGTTTTAAATAATAAAATTTAAAACAACATTTATAAAAGCATTTAGTATTTTATTTATTTATTTCATTGTTTTCAATTCAAATTTAAAATGCAAAATTGGAAACATATTAAAATTGTTTTGAATTTACACTAATCTTTTGTATGGAAAATGTAAGCCAAAGCTGAATACAATAAGTTTTGTTTATATATATATATATATATATATAATGTGTATATATAATCATATACAGATTACATGTTTTAGGATCTTAATTAAATCCTATACTTTCACTCTCTCTTTCTCTCTCTCTTTGTGTTTAATTTATGGCAGAAGTTTTTAACCCAAAAAGAGATTTTGTGTTTTTTGTATGTTGCTTGATTAATTTATGTATACAAAATTCTATGCTGACATTGGGATAACAGAAAACTATTTAAAACTAACGCTTGTTATGAGGGTACCACACCTCCTCCTCACCCCCACCAAATAAACCTGCCCTAACCTACCCACCATCCACCCTATAGTCGATTGAGTTTGGGGCATGATTGAAGTACCCGCATGTGCGGAACATTTTAAATATTTACAAAGATATTTCAAAAAACGCTCTTGGCATGTTTTGTTGTCGTTTGCTGTTGTGTCCTGTGTGTCCTGTGTGTCCAGTGAGTCCTGTGTATCCAGAGTACAGTTTTGTTTTTTTTTGGTTAAATGTTTTGCTCATTTTTTAGTCGAGTGCTGGCTAAAAGGGAAGTTCAACTTCAAATGCGGCATGAGGGTGGCAATTTTTTCTATTTTGGGGTATATATAAAAAAAGGTCGGGGGCACGGCAATTGGACTGCGGCACTTGAGCGCGTGTGTGTCCTTTTAGGCAAGTGTCAAAAACCGTTGGTCAAAAAACCGTATGGCAATTATTCAACACAATTGAATATGAAGTGTGGCAAAGGCAGTGGCAGTGGCAGTGGCAGTGGCAGTGGCAGCGACAGAGGCAACAGACCCAACATTGGATGAGGCACAGTATGTGGCATAAAGAACACAACAAAAAGTTGCAACGCTTGGCAAATAATGAAAAATACACCCACATCAGTATTTTTTGGCTGTCTGCACTCTCACTCACACACACACACACACATACAAATACACATACACATAAACATAGAGGCAAAGACAAACACAGATAGCAACATACAAACACACACACACACATATATATCCAATCACATACAGTGCCAACATTTTCGCACCCTTTTCATGGCAGAGATGTTGCCGCCTCTTTTTGTTGTTGTTGTTGTTGTTGTTGTTGTTGTTGTTGTTGTTGTCGCTGTGCAGTTGCTGCCGCCTGGCAATTTTTCGGTGATAAAATATTTAAATTTAATTAAGGCCACCAACAAGCAACACGATTTCCGTTCCATGGTCAAAACGGGTTGGGTTGGGGTCACAGCGTTTTCAGCTGGACCTTTGAACCCCTCTGTAAGCCTCCTTTATACTCAATCCACTGTATAACTGTACTATGCTTCTTTCTTTTGTCCTTTTTTTCTCTCTCTCTCTCTCTCTCTCTGTGTGTGTATGTGTGTGTATTATTCAGTTGCCTTTTGCATTTGCGTATGGTGCGTTTTGAAGGCTTTTCGGGATCGGCCAAGAAATTCATTAAAAATTTTTGCTTTGATGTTACCAAATTCTTTATCAAAGTTTTCTCTCTACATTTCCCCTACTGTATGTCTCCATCTCTCCCATTCTTTTTCTGTCTCTGTGCCTCTCTCTTAAAAGAGCAACACAATTTGCAGAAATATTCGCATATTTTTTTTTTTTGATACAAATTTTAACTTTTTTGCCAATTGAAACTGATTATTTCCAACTGTACCTCATACCATATTTAACTTCAGTTTCTCTAAATTAGATCACAAACTTTTCACATGCCACATATGATTTTGCCAATAATTTTTCCGAGTTTTCCTACTATTTTTCCTTTGCCATAATATATTTCTAAGCAAAATTCTCACAATATTTTAATTGAACTCTGTTAAATTGTTGGGTAAACAAAAGTTTATGCTTTTTAAACGCACTTATACTAACACATATACAAGCACACACACATACACATGTTCTTATACACTTATATACACACACATATACAGATAGACTCCCTTAGCTGTTTATGTAAACTATTTGATATGTGCTTGGGTCTAGAGCACTTTGAAAACTTTTGATCTTAACTTGAAAGTTGTTGGATTTTTCTTGTTGTTTTTTTTTGTTTTTATTATATAATATTTTGATAAATATTTTTCATTGTTTGCTGGAAATATTTATGGAATTATGTTGAATAATTTTGCCAATATTTTATTTGCCCCAGCGAAAGTTGGCTGAAAATGAGCTAAGGATAAGCGCCAGCACAATAACTAAGGTTAGGTTCTAACGTTCGTCTTAAAGGGAAGCGTGTAGAATAGGCTTTAAACTTGTGCCTAAGGATACGTATCCTTTGAGATATTATTGAAGAACATATTATTCAGAATATTGTCATATTAAAAAAACATTTACTAATTTATGTCTAATTAATGCTTAGAAATGATATTTCTCTTGCTGTTACTATAATCATATTTAAGATTTGAGTTTCTTATGTGCTAACTGTATCCTTTAGCAGGATATTGCAAGCTAAATTTACAAACAGTTTACTCTCTACTATCAGTTATTCTAAGCAGATTGATTAACTGCTCAAATATGAACATTACCATTGGCCACTATCCATTGGATTCATATAGCTCAGTTGCAGCTAGCTGCAGGTAGCCACAGATTGAACACACCAGGATGCAGGCATGTCCTTGAAGCATGTCGACATTAGGAGAGAGTTAGAGCTTGAAGCAGCTGAAACAACTATATATATTGCACTCATACCTGGTACATGTGTACCTGTTTGTCACATTTAAAATTCCATTGTTTTTGGTGCTGTTGATGCTGCCTGATGCAGCCTTTAGTTGCCTATAGTTGGAAGGACTCATTTTTGGTCAAAGTGCGTAGAGCGTGTAGAGTAAAAGGAATAGGAGTAGCATAGAAGTAACAGCAGGAGGCATGCAAATTGTGTTGGGCTCAAAATGAATCCTTCCTGCTCTGTGGAGAGAGAGAGGAGGAGAGTGCAAGAGAGCTGCCAATTTGAAAATCTAAAGGCAAATGGCAAAGTAACATCTTTGCTTCATTCTACTTGCAGTTGTTGATGCAGTTGTTGCCATTGTTGTTTTTGTTGCTGTTTGTCAAAGTTGCCATTTCAGGCGTGTTGCAATGAAAATCAAACCTTTTCAACGCACACGTTACTTAAAGAGTATCATAGAGAAACATCAACAGAAACTGCGATAGAGAGAGAGAGAGAGAGACAGGGAGAGAGAGTGGAAAAGCTACATGCATAGCAATAGTATTTTTTGGTTTTCACACTCCTTCTATCAATGGCCTGCAGTGTGTTGGATGGATGGATGGATGGATGGATGGATGGATGGTTGAAGGGAGGGGGAGCAACGCACACGGGGTATACGAAATTAAAATGCACTCAGCTGAAAAATTGGTTTTCTCGTTCTTGACAAACTTTGAGTGATTTTTGAAAGCCTCTAACGAGTGCCAACCAACCGACGAACAACCAACCAACCAACCAACCAACCAATTCAATGGGAGAGGGGGGGAGGGTAAATAGGGGCAAGAGCATATCAGGTCCAATAGAGGTCTGTACGAAAACAGAAAAATGTTTTCTTTATGCCAGCAAAATTTTTGTATGAAACTGAATTGAAAGCAAAAGAGAAAAAAAGTAAAAGAAACGAAAATAAATACAAAATGAAAAGTAAAAAAAAAAAAGGAAATTTGAGAATTGTTTTCACAAAAATTGTTTTAAGAAGCCAAAAATTGTAATCAAGCGTGCCGAACGTTTGCTTCCGCGCACACAAAATAATTCATAAATTACAGGACGTTGAGGAGGGACGTCGAGGATAAAGGATGTTTTCACCTGCCGACAGAGAAAAACGAACTGTTACATTCATTGCCTTATTTAAAATTAATGAAGCATATGATGGGATCTGTAGTTGATTTTCCATTCCATCTTTTTTCTATTGCAGTTGTACTCATCGAACTAACGCACGCCGCCAACATTGCCAATTCAAGAACCGAAGCAGCAGCCAGTCCCAGCTTGGGGCTGAGCTTTGTGGGCATCCTGCCGTGTGCATTGCAGTGGCAGGCGTCTCAAGCAGCAACAGCTCCTGGCAAAGCTTCCAAGATGAGCTATAGCAGTGTGGCCAGATCCAATATCAATCCATATGCTGTGCCTAGCAGCAATGGTTGCTGCGGCAATAGCAATTACCTGCCAACTGCTGCAACAAGTTGCTGTCAGGATTGCCGTTGCTGCAGGCAGAGCTATGAGCATTTACCTATGCCACGGATGCTGCTGCCACCACCACGTTTCAACAAACAGCCACGTCAGCAGCAACATCAACAGCAGGAGCAGCATCTGCAACATAGAAAGCAAAATCAACACCAGGAGCAACATCAACATCAGGAGCAACATCAATATCAGGAGCAAGAGCTACAACATCGACAGCAACATCAACATCAGCAACAACAGTTACAACCCAGACAGCAACATCAATATCAGGAGCAATATAGACAGCAACAACATTGCCATCAGCCGCCAGAGCAGCAACAGAAACAGCCACATAAAAATCGTCACCCTACGCAAGTCCATCAGCAAGAGCAACAGCATAAACAGCAACAACATCCTCCACAGCAACGACATCATCAGGTTAGCTGCATAGCCACGCCACAACAAACAGCAACAACACAGCAGCTGCAGCCATTTCAGAGTCCCGTGGCAGCAGCGACGCCTGCGCAGCAGCATGGCGACAGAAACAGACCAGTGGTAACAACATCCATAGCAAACGCAAGCAATCAACAGCAACGTTGCCACAATATTAACTGCAGTAGGCACAACAGCAATAGCAATGCCTGCAACTTGTCCAAAAGCAGCAACAACAGCATCAATAACAATATTGAGGATCATAGTAAAAGGCATAGCAATAGGCATAATCGTGGACCTATGATCATTGTGCCTTTCAGCATGCCCTTGCCACATGCGCCGCCAACTTTACCCACAACACCTGATGAGAAGACTAATCCAGCAGCCCATCAAAGACCAATACCACCACCACCGCAACCACCACCAGCGCTGTTCTTGCCATTTGCATTTCAGTGTCAATACCAACAGCAACTGCCAATGCCTATACCACCGCTGTCTCAACCACTCCGTGCACCACCAACACCAACTAACCGCCACAGTGTGCTTTCACTTAAGGCAGCCACCATACTGGCCATTAGAGCGTATCAAAAGGTAAGTGCTATGTTTATTATCCTTACTACAAAATCGAAAGGATACTCTATGCATCGTTGAATCTGAGCTGCAGCTTAACACAAGGCAACAAATCCTGCCAGGACCTGTAAAATGTACCAATTTGTGTATATACAAGCAACAAGGACGAGGGCGCGTATACTTAATATTTATTAGTTGGCAGCAACAGCAACAGAAGTAGCAACAGCACAAAACTTCAATTTGCATAAACATAAAAGGCGAACAACAGTTACAACAACAACAGTAGTAACAGCAGCAGCAACAGCAGCAGCAACAACTGCAACCAAATGGAGATTTTGTTATACAATTTGGGTGCATGTTGCTGCTGTTGGTGAGATTTAACGCTGAGACAGCACACAAAAAATCAAAGTTACATGGACAGGAAATACAAATGCTGCAAGCGGAAGTATAGTAGCAGGTAAAGCACAGTAAGAGAAGCAAGCAAGCAAAGATAACGAAGGGGAAAGCCAAGGGGAAGCACGCTCAAAAACTAATGCATAACCTAGTAAGATCATCAACACGAAATTTTACAGCAAACTCATGTCCAAGGATGTGGAAATAAACTTGTTGTTTTGCAGCATGTCCTTCAATGTTGTTACGCTACCTTCACACCCGTACCCCTTACTCTCTCTTTCCTTCTCGCTCACTTTTATACTGCTGCTGTCCTGCGCTCAATGACTTTTGCATTTAATATGAGTAAAGGAGCAAGCGAAGCAAGCACAAAACAACATCACAACTAACTGTAAAATAAAAGCAAGTGCAAAAAAGAGAGAGAAAAAAACAAACCGCCAACAAACTAAAACCCATGTTCAATCCTAGCCTCGGGTTGAGAAGGACTCAGGTTGAGTCCTGTCCAGCGACATGCAAACGCGCCTTGTAAATAACGTTGCTGCTGGCAGCTTTACAGCCAAACGCAAGGACTCAGATACAACTACAAAGATAGCGTCTCCTATCCTTCTATTCCTTTTGTTTGCTATATTCATGTTCAGCATTTCGCCTTACCTTCTACCTCTCCTTCTCATCCTTCCCTATTTCCTTTTGCATTCTTGTGCATAGCAGATCAGTTGCCTTTGATTAAGAATCAAAAAACATACATACAACAGCGCCACACACACACACACAGACACAGCTTAAAGGCAAATGAACTGAGGTTAATGATAACTAAAGTTAATGATAATATAACTTAATTATAGTTAAACTTAATTTTTATTGAATGATTTAACGACTTGAAAATATTTGATACTAAAATAGTTCTTATTCTCAGCTTGTTTACAGCTTCCCCGAGCACTTGCCTTGCTTCAGTTATATAATTATATAGCTACACTATCGATTATATAGATTTCAATGCTACAGTTTGTTACCTACTATAAGCACAGTGTCTGCAGACAGTATGACATTGTGAGGTATTAATATGCAAAAGGTTTCAGCTTTTGCTGACAACTTGCGAGTTGTTAAAATTGCTTTCACTGCCATTTGCTTTGTGCCTTTGCTCAATGCATATAAATCTAACATATACAAGCATATATATACACGAATATATTTTCACATAAACACACACATATGTTTATAGTTTATATAATAATAAAAGGAAAATGCATATTTTGTATATTTCCATTTATTTTACAAGACATTTTCGTACTCGTCGCACTAAAAGGTGTTCAGTCAGACGCTAAAGTAGTCTTATTTACTACTCTTTAACATACATATATATACACATATATGTGTATACTTATATATATATATGTGTGTGTGTAAACGTTACATAAGATGCTTAAAAGCAACAGTAATATGTATATTTCGGATTGTTTTTTCTATGCTTTCTTTTCTGCACATTTGAATGTTAAATCTTTTATGAAATACCTTTTTCTCTGTCTCTCTCTTTCTTTGTAACTCTCTTCTGTCCAGCACAATATTCGTGCATGTCTTACTTTGTAAGTTATCCATAACTGTCCGTTATAAGATATGTATATGCGTATGTGTGTGTGTGTAGTTTTGTATGTATTGCGGTCTGGCTACAAGTTAACAATGCTTTTCCTTCATCTTAGCAAGCACTCTGCTTTAATTCGTATGTTTTTTTTCCAGCTACTCTCTTTCTACACATTTATAGTTTCTCTTGCTCCTTATTCTTCTCCACTCCCTCTCTCTCTCGCTCTCTCTCGCTTTACCAAAAAAACCTCTGCTGCATATCATACACAAAGAAAGCATTTTATATACTTGCTTTAATGTTTGCACTTGGTCATTGTTATAATGTACTCGGTATATCCTCAACTCTGTATTGCACCATGAGTGTTGTATGTTGTGTGTGTCTATGCGTGTGTGTGTCTATGTTTGGTAAGCCCATACTAAAATCATATTTGGTAGCATGCATGGCTACTTGTAGTGCATTAGGAAGTTCACTTATTGTTTTCAAACTCTGCATTTAAAATCATACACAGAGCTGTCTCTGTATGAGTGTGTGTGTGTTTTTCCATCATCATTGGTCTTCCTACTCGTTTTGATTCAAAACAACAATTGACCATACCATACACCACACACATATACACATATACACATATACACATATACACACATACACCCACAGAGCATTATGCTGAAATAACACTTGGTTGCAAAATAATAATTGTTCTGCCCATATTCCATATTCCATATGGCCATATGCCATTGCGGAGCTGTTTTAAAGCGGATTTTGGTGTTAGAACTGATGCTGATGCTGCTGCTGTTGTTGTTGCTGTTGCAAGGTTTTGGTTTTCATGTTTGTGGCAAGCATCCTTTGGTTTTTAACATTTGCATATTTGAACAGCATTAAGTGTGTGTATTTGTATAGATGTGTGTTTGTGTGTGTGTGTGTTGGTGCATATAAACAGGTACAAGCAGGTTCATTACTTTAAGATAACAGAAAATCTTTAAAACAAAAAAAAACAAACAATAATATCAAAAAAAAGTTCTGCTAAAATTCTCGTAAATATTCAAATTTTTAATCAAAACAGAAAGCAAGCATAAAACGAAACAATGCAACCACAAGTGGGTGAAAGAGAGGAGAGGGTAGGGGGCAGCAAAAATAACTCTATATATATATGAATTTAGTCAGCTTGCTTAAAGTCCTTTAAGTCCTTTCGTTATATGCCTATGCACTGAAATGTCGTCTAGCAGTTTTGAAAGCAGACTTGAAATGTTGTTGCCCTGCCCTTCAGCACCTTCCCCCCTTCCCATTGGGTTAGTTGGCAGTGGCAAGCCAGAAACCCATTTAACCCCACAGTAGAACAAATGGACAACAAGCACTTTACACTCAACGCTTTGATATACTCGTGTGTGTTTGTGCCGATCGTTGGCTATGCCAAAAGAAAAAAAAAAAACGAGAATAAAGGAAGAGCAGAGAAAGCAGTGTGAGACGAGTCACAATAACAACATCAATTTGCAGGACCTCAGCAGAGACAATGGTTGGGGCCAATGGGTAACATATAAAAAGAGCGCTGAGGTCGCGCCAACAAAACGCAGAGGCAAATGCAATGGCGACATTTCTGTTTGGCAGAAGGTTGAACGCATCCTTTGGCTGCCACAGCTACTCTTGTTGCTGGTGGTGTGGAGCGGGCTTAATGGCCTCGGGGCTGATGTGTGATGCATGCTCGTAAGTGAATTCATATTTTATATACCGTTAAAATGCCAGCAAAAAGCCAACGCACAACATAAGCACAGGACTCTGCAGGATATCTTACATATATACATATACAAATGTAGGAGGCAGGCGTAGGGGGTAGCGGTTTGTTGCTACAATTTGCTTTCCTTATGGGGGCATATGCCAGAGACCAACAACAACAACAAATAGAAAGTATCGTTAACTTATGTTGTCATTACTTTGCACAGAGTGAAAAAATGAAATGGAGAACGTAAGCAAAATGATGCAAAAGGCATGTCCTTGTCAAGGACTCAGGCAGGCAGCAGTAATGCAAGCATGCTTGCTGCTTGATATTTTAAGCTAAAAGAAATCCGATATTTGCGCCAAAGGATGCAATATCAAAGGGCCGCTTTGTGGCCAGCGTCAAAGAGCTGTGAGCAGGCAAACCAAATGCTGACAGCTAAAATGGCAGCAAATTGGACAAGCATCAGGCCAAAAAACTGACAAACTGACAAAGTGACAAAATGAGAGACTGGCAAAACTGGCAAAAGCAATGCCCAAAGGGGCGGAAATCAAAATTCATTTTTTGCTTTTAGCTATAAACTGCACAAAAACAGCTGAAAATACTAGCCAAAGGATACTACTAAAGGACACTCAGCACAAGTGACGTTAACAGCAATAGCAACTGCTGCTGCTGCCTGCTGCTGCTGCTGCTGCTAGCTGCTGTTGCTGTGGTGACTTTCTCGGGTTAAACAAAGTCAGTTACGGCGAACGCTTCATTGCTTCATTGCTTCATTGCTTGAATGCTCTTAAGGGCAACACAGATTCGCCCATTGTCATGGTATTCGTCCATTTGGTCCTGTTACTGCTTTCTATATCCTGCTGTATATCCCACCATGGGGCATCTTCACAGTATGCTGTTAATTTAATCTGTTGCGACGGCCGCGAGGTGGCGTTAGTGAAAGTCGATGGTGTTGAATACCCTGAATTTCACCGCATCTACAATTGTATGTATTGCAATGTGTGGGTGTCTATATATATATGTGTGTGTGTGTGTGTGTGTGTATCACACGCATTGGGTTACCAAAAAGTCTCTTAAATACCGCTGCCCATATAAAAAGGACGACGCGAACGTCGCAGCAGCCGAGTCAGCTTCGTTTTCGTTATTTTTGTTGCTGCCACTTGAAAGCTTTTACCACAATGCTTCTCATAGTCTATACATGTCTGTGTGCGTGTGTATGTGTGTGTGTGTGTGTGAATCTGTCAAGTGCTTCTTTGTTGAAGCTGTTCGCCTTGCTGACGTCTCCTCTATAGCAGTGTGGGTGTGTGTGTGTGTTTGTGTGATGGCGCCAAATTTCAAAAGCCGCTGCGCAAAGCTTTTGTTTTTAACGGTTTATTTTCCATGGTACTCGAAGAGCACCAAGCATCAAGCACCAAACACCAAGCACCACCTTTGAAACTGTAAACGAGGTAACAGCACCACCAAACAGCTTCACTTTCAATACATCAAACGGCGACGTAATACTTTAACATGCAAATCCGATACAAAAATATTAAGTATACGACCTATAGCACACATAAGCATAGCATAGATATATTTATATAAAACAGCCAACTGGGATCTATATAGAGCAAAATTCTTAGTTAACTTATTGCTTAGCTGCCAAGCTTTAGGTATTTCTATTGTTTATATCTGTTCAGGGTGTCGGTTTTTTATACTGTTTGAGGTCAAACCGCCAACGACAGAACGCGAATTAAATGCAATTGACAGTCGCAATTTCAAGCGAGCTGTCAGCCCAAATCCCAAACTGCCGCTCAACATAAAGGGCCATGGGATATATAATGTATATATATATATATATATCTATGGTTAAAAAGAAAGTGCAAAAACTAAGCAACAGAAAACAGAACTATAACAGTGGTTGTATCTGTGGCAGTGCAAGGGGCAAGTGGCAGAGGATATTGTAGCTAAGCCAAACTGTGTTGTAACACAATAAAATGCAACCTCAACTGACAAAGAAAATGTTTCCTAATGTGAAACAAGAAATCGCTCGTGCAGGGAGGGGCATTTGCAGCAACGGGGCGTGTCGCTGGCAAGGATAGACAACACGTAAACGAAACGACAATGCCAAAGCCACGGCTGTCAAATTAGAGGCAGGCAGTCAAGCAGGCAACTAAAACTACTATTACAACGCGCGTTCAACATTGTTGCCACTGAGCTGAAAGACTTTCAAACTAAAAAACAAAAAAAATAAAAAACTAAACAAAAGAAAAAAACACTAAAAAGAAAAACACGTCAATAAAATAGTAAAGTTAATATAACCATAATTTAATTGAATAACAAGTAAAAAGTGTTGAAGAACTGTTGGAGCTTCTAACACGCTAAAGAAATCTACCAAAAAGGATCGTAGAATACTAGTTATTGATATTATATATAGGAGGATTATCTTTCCATATGAGGCTACTGATATATATAAGAATAGGTTTATATAACTATTTATTTAAAGTAAATTTATAATGAAAAAATCTTTATATCAATTGAAAGCAATAATATTTCAACCGAAGGCATCACCAAGACCCCTCAACGATCTCTTTGTATTATGAAATTTCTTTCAAACACTTATATATTTTATATATGAAAGATCCATTCTTTATCTCTCAAGCAGCGCTGTATATTCAATAGAAGAAATCGGAAGGATTCCTAAACAATCACTTTGCTTAAAGAAATTTCCTTATATATGATGTATATTAACTGAATACTCTTTAAAAACTGATGATTTAGGATTTTAATGTGTAGACTCAACTGAGTAAGCATCAAAAATAAATTAAGTCTAAGATTTATGCAAATTTATCGATAATTAAGTGCATATAGATAGATCTACTGGATCAACTGTACTTAAATTATATGCGAACTAACTTTAATATGTTTCACAGCAAATGCAAGAACTCAATTAGTTAGTCACACAGCTGATTGCACATATCTAATATCTGCTTGAAATCACAATTTGACTACATAAATTTCATTCATTACAACGCACAACACACACATTGAGGCGACTTAATAACTCATGGGCGAATGACTTTATGTTGTACGGCTAATTAAATAAACCGTAGATATATCCGTAAAAGGTGTTTGTACGTAAAGGGGTTTTGCAATGATTATTGTCAATGATATATATATATATATGCTTCAGTAAGCATTTGCACACACACACACACACACACACACATACAGATCCACACGTTGTATACGTAATTGAAATTCTCTTTGGTATTGTCTAAGGATAATTGCTTAAGCAGCTTTAAACATACGTTTAACATTTACTCAATGTCCAAAGTAATTTGTAAGGTTTATTTTAATGTTGCACCAAAAAACCAATAATATGCAAGAGTTTTTGTGACTAATGAGTAGTTTTCTACCTTGGTAGTTATTGTATTTGTTGCATGCAACAAATTTGAACTGTAAAAGTGTTAAAATAACATTAAGTTTAATATGGCATAGCTCTAAAGGATATGCTATAAGAATCATTTGAACTTCACTTGCAGAATATCAAATGTTATTCAATACATTAAATAACTATTCATTTGTTGTTGTTGTTGTCTAAAAGGAAAATGTTTACTGAAATTCTTTTGGGGCTTATTTTGAAATTTATTTGTTGGAAAATAGCTTACATAACTCTGTTGAAATGCTCTCCTTTTTGAGGCTGTTGTAAACAGCCATAAATTAGAATAACTAAGGCATGCTTAAAATGTTGCAACAAATTAGTCGTTGATATATGAAAGGAAGTTGCAGCACTTTGACTACAAATTGATACCAATAGTTTAAGCTCATTGATATATATATATATATATTGAATATTGAAAACTGATGAATCAATTGATATTTTTGTAATGTACATACATCGGGCCAATATAAGTTCCAACTCTGGCTAGCACCTACTCATTACCCCAATTGCAACCAGCACGTTCTTTTGGTCAAAATGACTTAGAGTTGCGGTTGCGGAAACAGTTCTGTTTATCTTTGGCAACGTGCACGTCTTTATTTTCAATAACAAACACAAATGTTTTTGCTACTAAGTAAAGTAAATTGAAGCACCAACAGCAGCAGCAGCAGAAGCAGCTGTTAATGTTGTTGTGGTTGCTGCTTCCTGCTCGTGGCAGTTGCTCAAAGCGAATGCTACACCGAGTGCCACTCGACACGGCATTGAATCAGTGGCAGGAGTCGACTTGATTCGACTCCATTATATTTTTCGGCATTTTCGCTGCTTTTTCAGCATTTAATTGGGCGTATAATTGATTGGCGTATTTGTTGTTGTTGTTCTTGTTTTTGTTGTTGTTGGTTTTGTGGTTCTCTCTCATTCTCTCTCTCTCTCTCTCTCTCTCTCTCTGTGTGTTTTTGGCTCTGACCACTAACTCATTATTTTGTATGTGTTTGTAACATCATTTGAAAATGTTGTTTAGTGGCCGCCTTCCTCCTTTAACTATTGATTTGGTCAGGCTTTTGATATTTGGGCTCTTCGTTTTTGGTTGCCCCAAAAAATCTTCATGGTTTCCCCTTTTTAACTGACAATCACATACACTCCCTATGTATTTGTATGTGTATGTGTGTTTGTGTGTGTTTCTATATAAATTTGTATTGTGTTTACTTGTATTTTGTGGTAATTAATTGTATTTGCCTTCGACTCAAAATGTCAGTGGGCTTCTAATTATTATTAGTCTAACGAAGCAGAAACGCCTGCCACGCCCATTGTTACCCACCAACGCCCACCCTTAACAGCAACCCCAGGCAATGTTTATATCTTTTTCTTTTTCCTTTTCTGTTGTTGTTTTTGTTTTGTTCGCCGTGTTGTCTACAGGTTGTTTGACATTAATTGATTTATTTTCCTTTTACATAAATTAGCCTCTGTCTTTTGCCTTCTGATATTTGGTTACATCGAATTGTTTTACTATAATAAACTTCCAATAGCTGTAAGAGGAGTAGTGTAAAGAGAGAGAGAGAGAGAGAGATACATTGCTTGGCATATCAAATAATTTAACGATATATTCCTTAAGTTATAAATTAAGATTGCAGCAGTAACATTATATCAAAAGCTACTCGAAATCAGTATAATAATATATAATTATATTTATTGCAGGATATATTACTTAAAAATTTTTAAAGCAGAAGAAAAAGTAGAAGTAGAAACAGAAATAGAAGTCGTCTAACTCCGGTATGCGGGCCGATGTTTGCCGATAGTTCATTATTTAGTAGATATCGATATCCCTTTAACTTATTCGTCAGCTCTAAAGAAAGAGTCGTAAAAAGATTATTACTACTATAATAGTTGCTCAGAAGATCCTGGTTTGGTTAGGTTGTGGTAGCCACAGGATCTTGTTGAAAGTCTCCAAATTATTTTCCATCTTTTAGACTGTATATAAACACATTATTTTATACATAAATAAATAACTAACGCAAGCTTTAAATAGATATAAAAAATGAATTCATTTGGCTTAGGGAAATTTAAGGTACATAGATAATATTTCAGCCTGCTGATTGGGGTGGATTCAGGATATCCTCACAAATATAATATGCTTTGGGTACTTTGGAAAAAAATACTTCAAGTTGTTTGAAAATTTCAACAGTAACTTTTTTGCTATTAATTCTTATTGCTGTTGTTATTGTAGTTGTTGTTGTAGTTGTTGTTTGGGTGGTTGTTGCTATAATGGCTATATTTGTTGATCCTGGATTTGACTGCTGTTCGTGAATGGCCATCGCAGAGCAGCATCATCTACCGCATCTGTTCATCTGTTGGAGAAAAGTGTTCAAAAACTTTTTGACAGCGAAACATGCAAAAACAAATTAGCCAAGACGTCAATGTGTCAATTAACAGGTAATTAGTTGGATGCGATTAAAAGGTTGCAAATACCCTGTACTGGGTGAGTTGCAAAGTATTTTGGGTTACATTTCATAGAGAAACCTTCGATCAAATTATAAGCTGATTGCTGTTTGATTTATTTCATTAAAACATAAGTTAGTCGACTCAAACCAGAGATAGCATTAGAAGTAGAAGTTGCTATTGCTATTGGTATTGGTATTAATGTTTCTTCTGTTGTTGATGTGTATACATTTTTGTGGCATGCAACTGATAGATTGAAAATAGCTTGCAGGCAAATTGTATTTGTATCCTGTGTACCTGCGACTAATAAATTCCCTTAAACTGATATACGAAAATTGTATGTGAAGCTTTTATGGGCCTATAAAACAACAGAGCGTGATAGTCGAATTTGGGCAAAAACATAGAAGCACAAGTCGATGTTTGTGGCATGCAACGCATACTTAAGTGCAACTGAGCAAACATGCCAGTACATACTGGCACATACATACATACATAGTTTGCGACATGCAATGCCAGGATATGCAGAATTTAGCAGAGACAATGCAGCTGTGTTTGCCTTTGTGTTTGTGGTTCTCCCTCAGTCTGTGTATATATGTATGTGCATGTATGTATCTTTTATGTATGTATTGCGTGTGTGTCTAGTGATTGTTTGCCTGGCCGCCTTCAAGCCGCAATATGCGTATTGGAAATTATGAGCAATATCGTTGCCAGTTGCCAGCAATTGGCAAAGTTGATAGAAATGGAACGAGCAGCAGGAGTTGGAACTGGAGTTGGTGTTGGGTAATAGGGTAAGAGAGGTCATTGCCTTGAAGCTATATAGAACTATATCGAGCTAAGTCCATACTTGTTGGCAGCATTTGGCATTGCTCATACGCCATGTGCTCCTAATATGCAATGTTGCGTGTCTTTCCTGGCCGACTGCTATGTCACTTCCGTACTACGTCCGTGCTGCGTCCTTCACTGTGCACCACTCTACCCCACTCTTCAGCTCTCTATACCACTGCGCACCACTTTTGTCGATTGATGCCGTTGGCATGTCTTTCTGTTTTGCGCTGTCTCTGACTGATGTGATGTGGGGATGATGAGGTGAAAAGGAGCGTAGACCTAATTTATGGGGCTGGCACCTACCCCAACTTTCAATGCGTTCACTCTGCATACCAATTGGCAAATGGCAACTGTCAAAGCAAACGCAACAGCAAACTGCAAGAGAAATACCAATGGCAGAAAGCAGAGCAACAGCAACAGCAACAGCAATAGCAACAGCAACAACATTTTCCATAGCTATTCACAATTGAAGACTGCCAACGAGTCTTTTATAGGGGCGTTGCATTGCGGTGGCTAATTATTTTACTGGCGATTTTGGTGCGAAGCTAATTATGCAACCTCGCCTCATAAATAATGTATTGCATTCACTTTCTACCTGTCGTTTGTTGCGTCATTAATCAACGCCTATTATGCAAAAGAAACGCTTCAGAGTCCCCAGGAAACGGAAGTGCAATATGCAGTGCAAAAAAAAAACTACACGCAGCGTGGCAATCACGTCACATGTTATGTCATGTGAACAGGAGGAAGGAGCAGAATAGTTGGACAAACTTAAAAATAACAACGATAAATGCATTGCCTATATATGTATGTGTGTGTTATTGATATTATTTATATACATATATATATATATATATATGTATAAGAGGACACACAAGTACGTATATATAATTTTTATGAAAAATTAAATCCTTTGATGGCCGCATTTCTCCGATTTCCATATTTATCGAAAAGTAATTTGCATTATGCATTTGCCTGATACATTGGCAACGAATGATGCGTAATAAATAATGTGAACGAATCCGTTGAGAATCTGACGTATATTCAAAAGTAAAATTTGCATATAACGTACAAATAATAATTAGTCTGCCTGAAAGTATGCAACGCTTAAGGCGTTTGGTCAAACTTGATTGATTGTCGGCTGCCTTAACAATTGGGTCGACAATGCGTCGCATCAAGTTACAAATTGTTAAAAAAAAAAAACAAAAACTTATTAAAAATAAAAAATCCAATGTTGAATTCTGAAGATCTATGGCATGTGGCATGTGGCATGCAACTTTTGAACATGTATATTTGATATGTCTGCTGGTCATTAAATTACAAACAAGTCAGCGTATTTGGACGACGCGTGTGCCATTCTCACACTTTTCGCCTCGACTTGCCTCTTGACAGGCCTGTCAAATGCCACTAGCTATCGTAGGCAACCCACTCTCCTTCCCACTTCTTCATCTGTACACATATTCCTGTCAACAGCAAGAAGAAATGATAAAACGTTTGCGTCCAGATCTTCTCACAGTGTATGTAAGAAGAGCGTGGCACAAAACAACAAAATAATTTAATTTGGCTTGCCATGTTCGCCGCAGGCTGTCCGCTGAATTTGTTTTATTAAAAAACTGTATACAACAAATACATATAAATATACATACACACACACACACACACACACACATACACTTATAAACAAAGCACATGCAAACAGATGCGGGAGCTGAAGAAAATGAAATCAAATACTCAAAAAATGAGCAAATAAAATGAGCCAAAGCAAGACCACAATACGATATGCCAACGGCCCTGAGAACTTTTTATACATATACATATATATATATATATATATATATATATATATATATATGTATATACTAAGTACAAGGCTAACAAATTTTCAAAGTCATAGTAAGCCAATTTTGTAATTTTGTTGACTGCTCAACGCTGTTTTGAAGTAAGGCATAATATATATATATATATAAAGAATATTTCTGCTGCAATTCCAACTTTTATATGGGAATGTTGAGAGTCCACAAAATGCCGTTACTTATGAATTCAATTTACTTTATTAAAGAACATTCTCAGCATAAGCTAAGATTAAAAAACGTTTATTTAAAATAACAAAAAAAAAACTGTCAGTTCCAGGAAACGTGTCATAAATATGAAATATATTCTATGCTCAAGGGTCTTCATATCCTTAATCCTTAACATGTCAGCAGTTTGCAGTCTATGATTAAGAATTTGCATTACTTATAGAGATATATATATATATATATAAGTATAATTTTATACTTCTTTAGTGCTAGTAATAGTTATATTTTTCGGTCTTACATTTCAAGCTTTGTTTATACCTTTTGGGCCTATGCTTAACGTCTATATCCTATATCCTTTATTGTATCAAACTAATCATGACCCTTAGTGGGCGACACGTGGCCAAAGAACAAAATAAAAGAGGGAAACAAAAAGAAATAGAAATGAAAGTTATGTCCACAAATGTGCGCTTTGTACGGTTATCTATTTTGTTAATATGCATTTTGTTCACATAAGTTGGTAGCTACTTCAGGCTTTTGGGCCCTGGCTTAAATCCTTTAAGTGCCATTTAGCGATACAACAGCAGCAGCATGTAAACGCATACGCTTCTTTGCTTTTTTGTTTCATATCATTTTTATTTTTTTGTTTTGTATTATTCTCTTCTCTTTGCTGATTTTTGTTTCCCTTTCCTTTTATTCTGCCGCCTTTATTTTTTTTTTTTTTTTTGTTTTCTGTAGATGAGCTTTATGCCTTTGGATTTGCACATTTGGACACTACTTAATTATGTTGTTAGTCCCTTTTATGTCACAATTTTCATTTCGCAACATCAAATAAACTAAATGTCCTGTTGCGGGGTTGGAGGCACAACTTTCGCATCGGTTGCTTCGACTTTTTCGTAGGGGTTGTATATATATGAGTAAAAAAAAACCGTCTATATATATATATATAAATATTTTCGTATATATATATTCTGTATATAGCAGGCATCTTGTTGTTGTTGTTGTTGTTGTCAACCGCAATTGTCGTGGCAAGGTAAACAAAACTGCGTACACGTTGGGGGCTGTTTTTCCAAGGGGTTTCGCTGCTGCGAGAAGGGGTGAGGCGGAACAAATGTGCCTATTTGTAGCCTCAGTGCTATTGTCTGTCTATGTGTATGAATGAGTATATGTCTCTGTGAGTGTATGTGTGTGTTTGTGTTAGTGTGTGCAACTGTTTGTGGCTAGTTGCTATAAAATTCTGTACGAAATGACCATTTGGACTTTTAATATGCTCGAGTAATGTCTGCATTAACAGAATTCATTTGCTGGCCATGACTTGGGCATGGCCCCCAGCTCTGCATTCCCAGCTCCCAATTCCCTCGAAAGGCAGAAACAGGTATATAGCGTGTGTGTTTGTGTGTGTGTGAGTGTGTATGTGTCTATGGTACAAACAAATTTATGTCGTGCTACTTGCTAAAATTGGATTTCTGGTAACTTCTAGTTGCTGGAGTAGTCCTGTGGTTGCTCCTGCTGTTGCTCCTGCTGTTGCTGTTGCTTTGTAGTTTCATTTCCAGAGAGTCACAACAAAGGTGTATATAGAGTATAACACACATTTATTTCCATTGCTAAGTTTTACTACGTGTTATCCTTTTTCATGATTTGTACGGTCACTGCAAAGGACATTTGTCTACTTTTGGTTGCTCGCTTTCTCGCTTCCTTTTTTCACTTTACTTTAATTTTTTTCAGTTTTTTTTTTTCGTTTTGCTCTTTTTATCGTTGTTTCCTTGTCAAACTGCTTCACTCCATCCAAATTAATAATTGCAGTTTTCAAATTAAATCTGAATTGGACGTGCCTTTATCCATTCATGTCTAATTTTAATGTGGCAACGCTTCACCTCCCTTGCAGAATGGACAATTGC
Source organism: Zygothrica quintamaculata (assembly GCA_037044455.1). Classification (NCBI taxonomy): domain Eukaryota; kingdom Metazoa; phylum Arthropoda; class Insecta; order Diptera; family Drosophilidae; genus Zygothrica; species Zygothrica quintamaculata. Next base: position 605,194 of record JBAMBS010000878.1, on the reverse strand, counting down.
CCCGCAACCTGCCCGCATTGCGTGCTATGGATATGGCATTGCGTACCAACTCCTTTGACACAACTGAATGCCCTATACAGACACGAAAGGAAGAGCCAGATGCTGACAACAGCAGCGACTCGGAAATGGAGTACATGATACCGTTGCACAGTAAGTATAAGGGGGAGTAAAATGTAGTTATACAGACAATACTCGACTGCTGTAGGTGCTGTAAGTGCTACACTGCCCAGTGGCAAATTCAATTAAAAATTTTTGAAACTCTGCCATCTGCACGTGCGTGACAAGGTCGACAAGGACTTGGTCCAGATTCAATGTACCAGTTACAGGCTATGTCCATACACCATACTCCATACTTCATACTCTATACTCCATACTCCATGCTAACAACCAGGTGCTCATTCTGTGATAGTCTGTGTGTTGGCCAGTTGATGTTGATGCGAGCGACAGGCATTTCAATTTACTTTTATGTCTCGTTGCCTTATCGCGGTGCAAATTGAAACGAGATCTTGACACAATCAGCATGCCACACTACCACAAGACGAAACAGAGATAGACAGACATGGAGCAAGAGAGAGAGTAAGCAAAAGAGATTCCCCACATACAATTAAGTTAAACTCTGGTCATCAATTGTGGCTCTAGCTGCCCCACTAAGCGGCAGCTGAGCACCTACTGCTATAAGCAATGGGCAAACTTTTTCCAGCTTAATATATTTATGGCAGAGACCGCAGAGGAAAAAAAATAAATAAACAGAGAAATAAAGTTTAGCTCAATATGAATACGACATCAATGATACCCTGAATAATGCCACTCAGCAGCAGCAAAACTAATGCAACAAATAGTTCACAGCATTAACATGAGGCATATAATAATACAATAACTATTTTATATATATATAGTTTTAGTTAGTGCATATACCCTGAGGTTTGCTGTGTTTCCAGGGTATTGGCAAAAACCTGTCAACTTATTCAGGAGTTTTGCCTCGATATGAAAAAGTTTACTTTAACGCAGGAGGCAAGAGCCAACAGCTAACAGAAGCTTGCAAATAGTTTTAAGATCTGTTTTATTCCACTGTTTATTTATAATAATATTTTCATGATTTTATTATTACTACCTCTACAAATGTGATTCTATGCGTACTCTCTTTCTCTCTTTATCGCTCTTTCACTCATTCCCTATTTGGTTACAGTTTTGCAAGATTTCCCTCGAAAAGTTTTGCACTCAACTTTAATGCTCTTTATATAGCACGATTTCTACTACTAGTTTTCTGTAACCGTATTAATGTGCCATTAACATTTCACTTGTGCTCGCCAAAAATATATATACACAAAGCAAATATAATGAATATATAAATCAAAAGTTAGGATCAACCTTTCTTTAACCAAAACATAAATCAACAAATATAAGTAGTCTTTACTCGCGCTTTAGTTTTTCATATTTTCTATCGAAATGTTCTCCCTTATGACAGTTCATTGAAGTGGCTCAAATACTAATACTCTTACATATAAATATATATATTCATATATATAAATATGTATACATCATAACTGATACACTTGTTTGATAGAAAAGTCGAAAAATGCCATCTTATCAACTGTAACGTTAGCTGATCTGCCAGCAGCAACAGCAGCAGATGAAGAGGTTGCGCTCTCAAGCCCAACGGCAGCAGCTGCTCCAATTTTTAGCATAAATAATCCAGCGGCCTCGTTCTCTCTGTTCTCTGCCAGCATCAGGTCCACATTTACCTTCTGGGCCTGCACCCTTCTGGCCCAGCGGCGCACTTGTCAATATGAGTCGACTGCCTGCCAGCCTATAGCACACCCCTCCCCCCACTACACTACCCTTCAAGCCCGCATTTAGGTTGCTGCTGGCGGCTTTTGCTGCTGCTTCTGCTGCTGTTGCTGTTGCTGTTACCGTTGCTGCTAACGTTGTATGCTGCATTTTTTCGCTCACCTGAATGTTTGTTCAGTCAGAAAGTTTTGATTTATTTACGGCGCAAGTTTTACATTTTACACGACACTCGCCTCCAATTACACGCCGCTGCTGCTGCTGCTGTTGCTGCTGTTGTTTCGGTAGCAAATACAACCCTTCCAGTGGCAACAACGCGTCGCTAACTCTACTCATTTACACCTCAGCTGGTGGCAGCAACAACCCTTCATGTTGCAACGGTAAAAGAGTAAAATAAAATAAAAAAAAAGGAAAATCAGAAATACTTTCCTTCAGATTTTAATCGCTCACGTGAGTCCTTTGCATCGTTGTGAATATATATATATATATATATATATATATATATATATATACATGTATGTGTGCTTGTTTGTTGTACTTGCCACGCTTATAGATACACATACACTGACACACATAAATATGTATGTACTTAGCCGTATAATGTGTCGCCATGTTGCTAACGTTATTGTTGTGGCCGTCAACGCGGCAGGTGCACAACTTCGAGGACTTTTTTTGCATTTATGTAAATGCTCCTATTTCACTGCTGCACTTCAAGCTTTACACGACTCATGCCTAGTGCATGCTGCAACAGTATCAACATTCAATGCAACGTGATAACAACCTTATCTGAAGTAATCTAACTTGAAAGAAAAGCTATCAGATTTACCCACTACAATCTGAAGCCAACTCTACAACGTGATGATGTAACAATTGGAAAATGTTTTTCCTTATAATTCCATTGCATTGGACGTTAATTGCAACTTGCTTAGTTTTCTTTGCAATAAAAGTTATGATCTGTGAAGTACAATGGTAACTGGGAAATATGAGCTAATAAAACTATTCTTATACAGGATAATTAAAGACTTTTGAAACTATTTTAAAAGTTAAAATGCATTTGCATTTCCGCCTTTAGCAAATGACCTTGAGGTAATGTCCAATTGGCCAGTTGGAGCAACCGTCAAGAGCATTTTTCGGAGGCCACACAAAACCATTAAAGCCGTCAACCACTTCTTTAGCTATTTTCGTCTTTAGCCGCAGCTTTTGCTTTGTGCCTTGCGAGGCACATTTCTTCGTCCCTTTACAAGACCCTCCTCTTACCCCCGCCATTTCACACCCTTCGGCATCATGTTCCTATTACGCTTTTGGCCAAAGTAACAGTTGCTAAAATGTTTTCTATTGTTTTCACGCTCAACAAAAGGCAGACAATTAGTTTTCTTAAGCGACAAATCAAGTAGAAATTAAGTGGAGACGGGTGAAGGCAAAGTAGCAAAGTAGCAAAGCAGCAAAGCAGCAAAGACGCTTAGCTCGTTCATCTTCTATGTTTGGGTATGGGTCGGGTGTAAGATTGGAGGGGGGATGGATGGGCGGTATAGTTTAAGACGATTGGTTAAGAGGGCCACGCGAATGATAACAAAACAAAAGTGGATTATTGGCTCTTGAGCGCATAAACAAAAGCATGTGCTATAAGAATGTGAGTGTGTGTGTGTTTGTGTACATGTGTTTATATTTGTGTTGTGTGTATGGATGTGTTTAAGTGGGTTTCAGTCGTTCGTTTGTTGTCTTTTGCCATTTGGCATTGTAGTTGCTGCAGAAGCTGTTTTTGTTTTTGAAGCGCCGTTCGAAGCAGTCTCAATTAGAGCCAGGACAAAGTCCTTTGTGCAGCTCAGGGATGCAGTCGCACATCTTATAGGAATAACAGTGATAAGAAGCTGCAGAATAGCCCTAAGCTATAACGAACTGCCAGCCAGTATGCACGTATAACAGTTGCAGCTGCTATAAATTTCTTTGGATATGGGGAAATTTGCTAGAGGAATTACAATAAAGCGGCTAATATCAAAGGAAAGTTAAGATTTAGCTTGGATACAAACCATTTCGAAATTGGAATATGCGCATGCCTGAGTGAAATATGTAATGTACTCGGGCAGCAAGACGAATAGTTAACTCGGTTGGTTGCAAGGACTCGGCAAGCTGGCAGCACGACAGCGACGCCAGCAGAATACGGGTTTCATATATCAACGAACGATGTGTTTGACTATTTTTGAGGCGGACGAGCACGATTCGCATTCAGTTTGAATTGTGTCCTCGTAAAGAAAGGATATTCGTTACATTGTTGTTAAGTTGTTATTATAATTTCCAAACAAACCAACAAACAAAAGCAACCCAAAACCAAACTTCAAAAATAAAAAAAAAAATAAAAAATACAACAAGAAAAAAGCAACCACAAAAATCATCTAAACAAGCAACAGCTTGAAGAAGACGAAAAATCCTACGATAACGCGTTTTAAATATAAATAAAGCCGAAATCGCGTACAAATTAACCAGAGAATAAGAAAATAAACAAAAAAGATACTTAACTGGCAGTTTATAAAGTCGTCAAATGTAAATAAACATTGAAATATATATGATTATTTGCTAAGCTTAAATAATTTTGTATTTTATGTGTCTAATTTTATCAATTATAATTTACTACTTCCTTTTACCGAGTGTTGTTCAAATCTTTTAAGTCCTCAAAAGAGAAATTTAGTTTTAAAATTTTTGTTGCATACTTTTGCGGTTAATTTTAATTGAAACTAAAGAAATCATATGAGTGAGAATGTAAGAGATATGTTGTGAGTAGTTATAGTAGTTAAATGTTTGTGTCAATGTTATATTCAGAGGAAAGTATATAATATATAGCCGATACTTAACTTATATATTTAAGCAGATTTACACAAAGTATTTTTAAACTGTGCACAAAATTGGGCATCGATTTAAACGATATTTTTTATAGAGTTCATTCAGTTTTGCTTGCATGTATTTGGTGTGTGTGTTTCCGTGTTATGTTTTATTTTTATTTTTATTTTTTTTTTTTGTTTATTTATTTTGGCACATTATGTATATAAGCAGCAACAACAAACACGCACATACACAAACACATACACAAACAATCTGCCACTTCGGCTTATGTGGCACATAAACCGACAACGAGCAGCCAATAAATGCTTTCAGCCAGCCAGCGTCGACTGCCGCCGACACAACGCGGCAATATAAAAAGGCCAGTGCATTTGTGTGTATGAATCATGCACACTCAAACTCACACTCAACCATACACACGCATACATATATACAGTCACTCATACATACATTTCAGTTAGATGACAGCGAATGCTGTGCTGTGTAGTACAATTTTTTTTGTGTACATTTTTTCATACATTTGACGCTTTTTACTACGTTTGAGTGTGTTTGCTTGTGTGCGTTTGTATGCGTGTATGTGTGTTTGTGTGTATGTGTATGTCTTGGCTTTCAAAAATAAAAATATAAGTTTATATTTATACATAACATTTGCCCGTCTGTTTCACTGTCTGTCTGTTTGTCTGTCTGCCTTTTGTGCGCGTTGCGCTATAAAAACCGGAAACGTTAGACTGACGTCGACGTTAACCGAGACTGAGACTGCGACTGAGACTGTAACTGCGACTGAGACTGTAGCTGTAGCTGTGGATGGAGCAGCGCCTGATCCTGACACTTGCCAACACTTGGGGCGTGCGATTTTTAGAGTTTTCGAGTTTCTGTTTTGTGTTTTCTGGTTTCTCATCTCTGGCTTCTGTTGTTGTCTCTTGGGCAGGCGCCTTTCACTTAAAAACCAGCGTCTTTTATTATTATTGTTATAATTTTTTTTTTCGGTTCATTCTGTTATGGTATTTTTTTTTCTTCCTTCTTCTTTTTCGACACTTTTCCATTGCGTTTCGCGCACTTTACTTGTCTCTCGTATAATTTTTTGTTGCCTCATCTTTTGTACATATACACAAATACAAATACAAAAACACTTACATATACAAAGCATATACAGTACACACACACAAGCATAGAAAGAGAAATCGTAAAATATGAAATTTAATTTTTGAAATGATGTGTGAATGGCTTAGGCTTGATATACGATTATGGTTGTGCCCAGAATGTAATGTTTGTGTTTGAGGAACATCGTAAAACTGAAGCATCAAATGTGCAATTACCAAAGGATGTACAAGGATATAGCATAAATGGAAATGAGAAAGGGTTATTAGTAACAGTTGTTAGAGTTTGTCAAATAATGAGACTTAATATTTTGGGAAATAAAATATAAACAAATAAAACATATTTTTTTATTAGCTCAAAGAATAAATTAATGAATACCGCAACTGTAGGATATTAGAGGAAATTATTTTCTTTTATATGGTTAATTTTATATAATTTTCTTTTATTTTGTTTTGCTTTTGCAATAACTGAAAACATTTATTTAATTTTGAAACTTTGGTTGTCTTTTAGTGACCAACTTTAAGACGAAAGCTACATAAAAACTTTCCCATAAAAGCGCATCTTATTGGTCTGTGATAAGTGAAGGTAAAACAAAATTACATAATTTATTAAAGAAAAGAAAAAATAAAGAGGAAAACAATTTGAAAGCAGAGTGTAAATGGAATACGAGTAAAAACCACAAAGAGAAACTTTTAAAATTAGTTAAATTGTAGAAATCATTTAACGCATCAAATGATTTTCATATAACATTCAACACAAAGTAAACAGGCAACAAAAAAAAACATAAAACGAACAAATAACAACAGCAATTAAAAGTGCGGTTTCACACAAACATCAACAAAAAGAAAATATACAAAAATTCAAAATAAAACAAAAATATAAAAAATAAATAAAAAAAATATCCTTATAAAAAGGCCACGTAAAATTATTTACTAAAATTATAATACAATTTGATGATAGACATCAACTGTGAGGCGGCACTTCATTAAACATCAAAGCGAATTTGCGTCTGACCGCAAAACGTGCAACAGCAACACCACAGCAACAGGAGCGGGACAGCAGTGGGAGCAGAACTAAAATAAACAACAGAAAAAAAGCAGCAAAAAGTAGCAGCAACATATAAAAAAATGTTGGCAATGCCCACGCTAATGATGCCAGCAACTGCACAGATGACGCTCAGCAGTCAGCCGTTGTCGGTGGGTGCCAAGCCCTATGAGACGAAATTATTGGCCATACATCAGACGCATATGCAGCAACAGCAGCAGCAACAGGCAACTGTGCCGCAGCAGCAGCAACATCAGCTTAATATTAAACAGCAACAGCAAGCGTCTCAGCAAATGTCTATTGTTACCAATCAACAGCAGCAGCAGCAGCAGCAGCAGCAACAACAGCATCCACAATCTCAGTCACCGCATCAGCAACAGCACTCACAACAGCAAGCCGTTGCTGCAGCAGCTGCTGCAGCAGCCGCTCATCATCAGCAGCAGCAACAGGCCGCTGTTGCAGCCGCTGTCTGTGCAGCTCAACAACAAGCTGTAGCTGTACAACAGCAACAACAACAGCAATATCAAATTCACTCCCAACAACAATCGCCCCAGCAGGTGCTCAGCATTTCACCTAAGCAGGGTAAGATCCAAGCAACTTTCTCCAACTTTCTATATAAAACTATTAACCAAATATAACATAAACTATATATAATAATATGTCTACAAATTACAGATTTGTTTGATATTTAAATATAATTAGAACATAAATCATAAAATTTATATTGTAAAGGACTCAAGGCTCTAGTCCTTTCTGTATGTATGTGTGTGTGTGTGTGTGTGTGAGAGAGTGCTTTATAAACATTTCTATTAGTTTATGGGCTATTCCAACACTTTGAGCTCACTCATCGATTTGTTTTTATTGGCCTGTTGGTTGTAGACCTGCCTTATACCACCCACTCACACTTAGCCCAACTCCAGCAGAATTTCTTCAGTTTTATGTGTTGGGCCCAGTTCAAGGAATGCTTTTTATGTTGCGTCGTAAAAGGCGGCCAAGCCTCTAATGGCTGTCTAATGTTATTTGGCCTCAAAAGAGCTCCGCGTGCTGCTACAAGTTTTCCCCTTCGTAACAACCGAAAATAGAATAGTAGCTCAGGTATTAAGTATATCTATAACCGTGATGGTACAAATATAGTATTACTAGCTATTTACTTTTGTTTGTTGTTATTCTACTTAATGTTGTTCGTGTTGTTGTTGTTATTCTTGTTGTTTTTGGTTGTTGTTGTGTTAAATCAAACAGAAATCAATTTGAAATTATTGACAATTTCCACATTGGCATTGGTTCAGCGATTTGATTTTGATTTTGTCAAACCCATTGGCTGGCATTGCGACTAAACGAACGGCAAATACACAAACACACACACACATCACACACACAACACACCCACATACACAGTGTAGCAAAGAAACTAAAGTCGAGCCAGACACTGTGGATGGGAAAAGTAAATATTGCAAGGGTACAACCAAAGAGGCGGGTGAAGCAACGTTTGCTTTTTCTTTTTATATATTCTCCTTTACTCATTTTTTTTTTTTTTTGTTTTCTTAATGTTGTAACACCCACAGAGTGAAAACTGCACTAAGTAAACAGCTGACGACGTAGCTAGCCAAGTCAAGACAAGTCAACGTCGACGTCGAAGTCGAGACGCTGCCAATTGTGCCAAGTTGAAGTGCATTGGACAGCGTGGCGCATACATAACATTTAGACGCACGTCCACACTTGACCAGACTCCAAACAGAAAACAAAAAAAAAAGATACAAAAAAGTAAAGATAGTAGAGAAAATTGAAAATCGAAACGAATCCAAACGAATTGAATTGAAGTTTTCTTTTGGAAAAAGTTTCTTTTGCTGCTGCTGCTGCTGCTGCTTTGCTGATGTTACTGCGTTGCGGCAAATTTGTTTTTAAATTTGTGATGCTCGTTCGTTGCTTCACTGCTTCACTCACTTGCCGCTCGTCGAGTGTCTGCTAAAATTTTCAATTGAATTCGTTGTAAGATGCAGAAACAAATTGCCAAAAAGGGAGCAGAGCACAGCAAAGCAGAGCATTGCATATAGACTGTATGTAGCAGTTGTCGTCGTTCTTGTCCTTCTCAAAAGCAAACAGACAAAGGCACATTGCAAGCAACAACAGCAACAGTAACAGAAAAAGTAGTAACAGCAGCAACAGCAACAGCAACAACAGAAAACAGCTTTGAATTTGGTTTATAAAGTGGCCCGGTGTCTGCTTTTCGTTTTGGCCCATGTAGTTGCATTGTCCTTCTTTGTTAAACTCTAAGGACATTGACTGATGCGTTCGCCAGGCGTTGCTGGCACAGCTGCCAAGTAGCCGCCATTGTTGCGTCTTTTCCTACTCTCTATCTCTCTGCTCTCCACTACCCATCCGGTTGTTTGTCTCGTGGGCGTCTGTACTTTAAACAGGTGATCGATTTTCGCCCCCTTTTTTCACTTTTAACATTATACTTTAAGCATTTCACTTTAAACATTTGAAATAAAGTTTTAAATTTGAAAATTTGCCTAAGCGCCAAATGCGACACCTAAATTATATACATTTATATATTTAAATATATATTCTAACAATAAATGTCAGCAAATAAAATATAAAATAAATAAATGCATTTTATACAAATATTTTATGCAAATTTCTGCCAACAAAATGCTAAATTAATTCACATTTAATTTGATATTTTATTTTAAATACCCAATATAAATTTATATATATATATATATATATGTATATATATGCATATTCATTGCAAATCGGATCATACTAAATATTTTACTGCAATTTTATTATATTTTATTATGCAAACGGCAATTAATTTGAAACCAACTAAAAGTTACTTTAAGTACAGTAAACATAGCACTTATTTGTTAAAGTTTCACTGTACTTAACATTTCAGGTACTTCGTTGACATTTGACATATAGAAAGTTCACTTAGACACAAGGTGAAAGTTGACAGCAATCGATTTAAAAGTTAACATTATGTAAAGATAAAACTAACTTACCATTAAGATAATATTAAAGTTAACTTTGTATTTATGCAACTATATGTATGTATACATATAATCACACACACACACATACACACAGCTCAATTACAGCTGTATAAAAATAATGATGATGACTCTTATTGGTTGGCATCGCATGTCGATTGCATTTTGTCAACTTGTTTGCAGATGAGCAGCGAATGGTCCCATGATATCCTGGTCTGCCAATTCCTTGGCCATTATGGTCATTATTGTAGCCGTTAAGTACGTGTGCTGCCATTATCATGGCACGCTTTGCCCTCTTATTCGCTGTTCAATCCACCTGACTTGGCCAGAACAACAAAAGCTAACGAGTATCTAGCAGTCGTAGTTATGCTTTAAATATGTTAGCATTAGAGCTTGAATTGTTCCACCATTTAGTTTTAAGTCTTGATATGGTTGCTTTCAGCTGTGCAGCACGTTGTCCTTTCTACTGCATCTGCTGCTACTGCAGCTGCTGCAAGTGGTCAATGGTTTTGAAAATTGAAAACCATATATCAATTGCCTAGACTCTGAGTTGCATTTACTTTGGTGCCTGCTGCTGTTCCTGCTGCTACTGCTGCTACTGTGTCAGCCATTGTCGCTCTCAGTTGTTGCTGTCTGGATCTTATTTTTTGTTTTACTTTCCTTCCTTTTGCTTCCTTTTTGCTGTTGTTGCGTTTTTCTTATGGGCTTTCATTTATTTGCTATTAACCTGTCATTGTTCATTTTTATTATTGTGTGGTTTTTATGCTTGTCTGCCAGCCCCATGTTTCTGCTGTTGTTACTGCTGTTGTTGCAGCTGTGTCTCGCGGCATTTTCCGGCAGCTGGCAACACTGCACATGTCTCTGTGTATGTTTGTGCTCTTTGTCTGCGTGCAATAAATTGTTATTATCGCCACGTTGCAGCATGTCCTCATTGTCGTTCCCCTTGTTGCTGTTGCTGCTCTTACTGCTGCTCCTATTGCTGCTGTTGCTGCTGTTACTGTTGTTGTTGGGGTTGCTGTTATTGCTGTTGTAGTCTTCGTCAACTGCATCTTCGTTGCCCCTTTTGAATGTCCACTTTCACATACACATGCACATCCACATACACTTGCACATCCATAGCCTGGCGACTGAGGCTGCCGTCGACAGGCATTGCTAAGATTTATAACTTTTATTATTATTGAAGCTTACTCTCCGTTTAATATTTGCCACTCCCTTTTATCTGGGTAAGTTCAGCAAACAGTTTGCCAGACTGTAGCTATATTTGCTGATGTTGTTGCCTGTTGTTTATAACTAGAAAATCAATCATACGCCATGTTGACGCGCAACACTCACCATATACCTGACAGTCAAACCCGTTGTCTCATCTGTCGCCTTGTGTTAATTTTTTAATAACAGCCTTTGACACTCATTGATATCGATTGTCAGCAAAGACTTTACACCGCTGTCCTTTCCCTGTCTGCTTTGTTCTACTCATCACTTGGGGTATTAACTATAGTACTATAAAGGGGCAGTGTATCGGTGATATCTTATAAGCGGCTGATTGCCAAACACAATGATCACAGACTGGGCATGGTCAGTTCACTTACAGGATATTCCCAGTACAGTAGACCATGTGTAGGTGGAGAAGAACAGATTAGTATGCACATCCTGGTCAGGTTCAACTGATGGCCGTTCATTTCTACAACAGAACCGACAGAATGACATACAACGCCTGACGGCTTGTTATTAAGTGCGGGATAATAGTGGGGGGTTCATTGGGATACAGCTTTAGCTCTAGAGTATCAGACAGAGGAAAAAAAGTTCATTTTTTTTGTTGTTTTGTTGTTTTTTGTGAGCAGCATACTCATAGTTGCTTAGCAGTTGCTCGGCTGTTGCTCTTGTGTTACTGCGATGGTTGGCAGGACTCGTTGGTTTTTTGTTTTTTTAAATGCCAGCAAACAACAAAAGCGGCATAAGGCAGTTTGGACAGCCGGGATGAGCATACAACTACGTAGCTAATACTTTAGCAGCCGGATTAGGTTCAATTGGAACGAGCAACGAGGCAGGACATGCAGCAAAGCAAGAAAAAAAATAAAGAGAAAAAATCTAAAGCCCACTAAAGCACCTAGCACAAGCATAGAGAATATATAAACGAGAGAGAGAGAGGAAGAGAGAGAGAAAGAAAGAATGTTGGAAAGTGAATGGGGGCAAAACTAAACACAAGACAGAACAACAATAAAAAGAACTCTTGTACACAGTATTAAAGTTTAAACGTTAGTAAATTCCAACAGCTTCCGCTTAGCTGGACAGCAAGGATATCGTACTATATATATGTACTATATATGTAGGAGTAGAGAGACAAAACAAAAGAGGATATTAGGTGCGTGCATGTGGCAGGTGTGTTGTAGGATGCTAATGTAAAGTGAGATTACAAAAATCGATCAAGTTGCCAAAGGCGACTGGAGAGTTTAAACTTGGTCCACAGACAAATTAAGGACAAATCCTAACCATGGTATTAAATTAGAAGTACCTGATCTGTACGCAACCCGCTTAACTTATGTGTAGAGTATAAAGTTTCAATGAAGCCAGCGTACACTGGCACATTTACTAAGGACAATAAACTGAAGTGCAATAAAAAAAAAACTATATATATAAGACCATTGCATACTTTTAAGCGTTGCGGTCAAAGATAAAAACTTTTGTTTGCCGCTGCACAACAAGCGGGTGCCATAAAATGGCAGACAGCACAATTCCCACTAACACACACACATGCATACATATACACATACAAATGTACACATTCGCTTATGCATATGTCATTGTATAACGTTATCCTGCGGGCACTTTTTCCATCCTTTACACACTGCTGTCTGCCCAATGCAATTGGCAATGCTGATCAATATTTTATATACAAATTTTAAATGTATTTTCGTCTGTTTGTTTGTGGTGTAAAAAAAATCGATGCCAGCCGCTTTAAAGCCGCTACAACTGGAGGTCAACTTGGGGTCATACAGACCGGCAACAGCATGCCAACAATTGCAACACAGCGGCAGTAACCGCCATTCAGACGCGCTTCGCAGCCATTCTGACATTTGGTCGCAGTGCGCCTTTGTCTTTGGCGTTGACATAGCAAAGAAAAAAAAAATGAAAAAAAAATGAAACCAACACCAGCATCTCCACCACTAGCAACACCCGCTACAGTGGTTCATGTCTTCTGCTACCCACATTTGCACAATGCAACGCGCATATGACATTGTCAGTGCTCGCTGCTGATGCTCGGTCATGCTCAGCCCATCACCCCTCCAACCCATTTACCCATCTAGCCATCTGCCCATCTTTTCATCTTTCCATCTTCTCATTTAACCATGGTCATCGTCAGTGTAGCACTTTTTAAAATGACTAACGGCAGCTGCGGTGTGCGGTATCTGGCAGCGGTGGCACACAAAAACCCACAAAGCCACATCCGTCTGTGCTTCCAGCTTCAAGCTCATGGCATGGCCTTTGTTTCGTGAGCTATAGTTGCCGTTACCGTTGTCGTTGCCGTTGCTGTTGCTGTTGCCGTTGTCGTTGCTGTCGCAGCTCGTTTGTTTGCCGCGTGACCAGCCAAACAAGCGGCCCCCACAGACCAAAAGCACCAGAACACCAGTACACCAGAACACCAGAAGAACCAAGCGACCCACAGTCAACAATTCATCCCACTTTACTCCATTCCATAATACTCTCCAGAGGCAACGGTTCGTTCTCCTTTTGACCGTTTTCCCGTTCGTTGATTTGTATATTTCGTGGCAGCATAATTTATTGATTGAGTGTTTGGCCAGTGTCTACCAGCGTTGAGTATATCCCCATCCCTATTCCCACCCACATTTCAACCATTTCAACCATCCACCACGAACTCCTGGCCACTGTAACCTTATTTCGATTTTTCTATTGTCATTGCGAATATTTCTCTGCTCTTGTTGTTTTTTATTTCATTTCTGCATTTGGCTTGATTTTGTCAGCTACGCTTTGTTGCGCTTTTCGCCAGCTCTTTACCACCATTGACTATGTTCTGCAGCATGCACCCATGCACCCTTCATATAGTTTTCAGCACTTGCTTCACAATCCTTAGCTTCTGGGGTCTCAGTTCTTACCCCATTCCTAGCATCGCTAAAAATTTAAATTGGTTTGTTTTGTATTGCGGCTGCTTCTGTGGCTGCTTCAGTTACTCCTCCTGTGCTTCTACTGATTCTAGCAGCGCTGTCTTAAAATTGCAAATTGCAATTCGTCGCCATGACTCGTTGCCTGAACACTGCCTCCTATTCCAGCTCTGTTTGGTGCTCTACTTGCTGCTATCTTCCTAACTAATGCTGTAGCAAGATGTTGACTGCTCTGTCGCACGTTGCGCATCGTTGACAAAGTTACGAAACTGTGGTAAATTTTATTTGAATTTTCAATGCAGCTGCCGCAGTAGCAGCAACAACAGCAGCAGCAGCAGTAACCACACCAGCATTCTACTTCTCTTCCACAACTATCGAGCTGGTATTTCCTTTGTTGCTATTGCTGCCCCTACCTACCAGGGGCAAACACGTTGCGGTTAGGAAGCGTTGATGAATGAAGTGCAGTTAACACCCCAGAAAAGAGTCGGCGTTGTTGGCTTTGCTTTTGATTTGTCGCTCTTAACAGCAAACCTTAGCAGCAGCAACAGTCTGTGCGTTACAATTAATCATGGCTAACAGCTGAATTTTTGGCCAAAAACTTAACTGAGATACACAAGTTATTGAACAAACGCCCCAAACTCTCTAACAAAACTGTACACCATTATGTTTGTTGGCCACAAAGATAAGCCAAGCGAACAATTTTTAATCATATTGGGATCAGTCCGCCCAATGCCAAGTCAAACTTGTTGAGGCAACAGACCCAATGCTACTACCATTGCCGTTGCCGTTGCCATTGCCATTGCCATTGGCCCGAGAACCCGCATCAAAGCCAACAACGAGTGATGGCCCAAAGAACAAGACAAGCAAACAAGACAACATGTCGAGCAGGCGACGTGGGAGGTGTTACAGTTTAATGATAACAATAAAACAGAGCGTACACCGAAGGGCATCAATGTCACAAGTGGATCCCTATACATATATATATATATATATATATATATATACTTGTGTGTGTATGTTTGCTCGAGGCAACCAGCAACTTTTTGCCTGTGGCATGCACACATACACACACTCATACACATATGGGTGAAACCTGCAAAATGATATGAAGGAAGGTGGTTGTTGTCTCTCCTTTTGAAAAATTGCGACAGCAGCAGCAGCCTTAAATCAAAAAATTATATTGTCATATAGGCAGTCAAACACAAAACCCATCCATACACACATACACAAACATACATATATACACATATATATATATACATACTGGCAACAGTCATAACAGGAGCAACATGTTTGCTATACAAGCATGGAGTATTGGGTCTTCAAGTGATAAAAGTGGATAGCAAAGCGAGCAAAGAAGATTCTAAAAGAGGCAACTTGTGGGTAACAAGAAGGTTTCGTTTGCTACTAACCAGCAGTCAGCAACCAACAACCAGCAGCATCCAAAAGCCAGCAGCCAGCAACCGTGGATGGAAAAAATTAATTTATAATAGGCATCCTTTATGAGATGACAAGGATGCTGAATAAGATAATGGCATCAACAAGCAGCTGGCAGGATGAGCAGACAAATGGCGCGAGGCCACCAAAAAGGCGTAGACTAGGCAATATGCGTGGGTGTCTGGTGTTTGGGTGAACTTCAAACCAGGATGACAAAGTTGGGGGGCGTTGGTCGCATGTTTGGCGAATAACAAAATTACTTATCGCATGAGGCGAGACCAAAAGGCATCAGCACCAACAACACCAACAGGAAGCAACATTAAAGAAAGAAAAAAAAAAAAATAAATAAAAAAAAATAAAAAATAATATAAGTAGAAGAAGATCCTTGTAAGCTGTTGCTAATAAATATTTAAAAATGTTTTACTTCTACTCATACCATTTACGCACACATAAAATAAAAAGCAAGTGGCAGCTGTGTGTCTGTTTGTGTGTGTGTATATGTATTGTATAAAATGTGATTTGTTACCGTTTCCTTTAGCTTTTCACTGCACAGTAGAATGGAAATCAGAGACCAAAGGGGCAAGCTGCATAAACACAGTGTGAAAATCCAATTAATTATATAATGAGAGAAGGGAATTTGATACTTTACAATTACCCAACACTTGCTTCAATTTCATGGCTTATGTATATCCTTTTAACTATAGCGTTTTAATAAAGTATATCAGC
This sequence comes from Zygothrica quintamaculata, assembly GCA_037044455.1. NCBI lineage: Eukaryota > Metazoa > Arthropoda > Insecta > Diptera > Drosophilidae > Zygothrica > Zygothrica quintamaculata. Next base: position 589,167 of record JBAMBS010000878.1, on the reverse strand, counting down.
ATATTTTGATTAACTCAATTTCAATCATAATTGATTGCTTGGTCGTTAATTAATTAAATGGAAAATTGCTTGAATGTTTTGCTTAGTATTATGCATTAACTGTTTAATTACACTCTTATGCATTTTACTTAAACGCGCAATTAATTCAATTTCTACTCAGCTTTATTTAAATAAATGCATAGCTCATCCATTGGTTAACAAGTTATATCAGGCGATAATATAGAGCAACCATTGCAAGCAGCTCTGATTGGCTGAACACATTTGCTGCTTATAGATATCTATTTTTGTTGCTGCTATTTCAATGATTGGTACAGCTCGCGGACATTTTTATGTCTTATCTTGTTCCACCAATTACTAATCGCAGCTCAAAACTATTTCCAAGGCTGTCTAACTCTAGCAATGTCTCACTTCATTTCATTTTACAGTGGCGCATGCTTGATAAACTTAATAAACGGACGATCAATGCTCACAAAGTTACTCCATAGCCGCTGCGTTCGTTTAATTGACCACTGTGTGTGGATTTCGTTTAATGCTTGTGTATTTCGTTTGACTGCTGGTGTAGTAGTATTAGTGCGTGCGAGTGCATTGCTCAATTGGAATGTGGATCGCACTCTCTCTTTGCTTAAGTTCATTTTGAAGCAGAATTTAGGTGCCAGCGGCATGGCTATAATATTTATCTAGAGCTGAAATCTTATTCATATTCTTCCTGTATATATAAATATCTTGAATATACATTCCATTAATTACATAAATAATAAATTGAGTTATCTGTAAGTTATTCACCTCAAGACCTTTTCCATTATTATAAATTAACAGTTTAAACTTGTCAGTTAAATCCAAAGTTTATGTTTCACTTCGCTATCTGCCCTATAAACGCTGTTCATCAACTGTAAAGTCTAAACATTAATGTAAGGCAGCACCCGCCTATGCAAACAAAATAATATATAATATATATATAAAGTGTACATATATATAAACGTGTACATATACAAAGAGTCTTAAATATACCTGCCATAAATGAGAAAGATACGAGCCTGATAAAGGCAATGGCAATAAAAAATATTTTATGAGCAAATTATGTTTATTAGCGCGTCAAAATGTCAACATTATGCATGACAAAATACATATTAAAGAAAATATGATATATGAAGCAAGGCATTAAGTGAGCTCCATACAAACACACACACACACACACATACGTACACACACTAAAGAACAACAGACAAGTTGGCCATAAAAATATTGCTGAATTCTTTTTGTCAGCCAATTTTAAGGAAAAGACACTAAAATATTGCCATAAGTTAAAAGCCAAAATGTTGGTCAAAGTGCAAAAATGTAAAGGACATAGAGAAGGAGTAGCAATAGCAGTATCATCTGTTCCTGTTCATGCGGCATTGTCGGTTGTCTACTTTGTGGCAAGCAGCAAATAATAATTCGATTTGCTTGACTCATGCCACATGGACACGATTTGAATATGAAAATCATTGAGAAATGCTTGGGAAAACTGCTGCGTAGCTCACACACTGCATACGAATGGAAAGCTGGGTAAGAAGCAGCTTGTAGAGTAAAGAGTATAATAAGAGCAGAAGGGGGGAGGAGATGGAAGAAACAACAAGAAAATTACAACAATATGGCACGGTAACAACATTGTTGCAACACCGAACGATGCCACAATGCATGCTAAATGTAATGCACAATGACAAAAGCTACACAACCCCCAAACACACGATTACATATAAACACACACACCCACATATATACGCATACACAAACACTAACATATATACTGAGTAGCGTATAAAAATAGTTGAAGCCAACGATTGCCGACGAAGAGGACGATGAGCAGCGACTAAAGACGAACGGTATGCCACCCCTTTAGTAGCTTAAACAGCAGCAGTGGCTGCAACACTAGCAAGCAACAGTAGTGGCAAGGACGAGGGTCAGGACGCTTGGCAAGTTGCAAGTTGCAATCGCAATTGTAGGCAACGCGCATGACGCGGCTGCTCCAACCGATAGCTAGCTGGCTGACTGGCTGGCTGGACGGCTGCCACACTGCCTCACTGGCTGCCCCACTAGCTGGGGCCAGGCGAGGCCAGGCCAAGCGGAAGCTGACGAAATGTTGCCGATGCGCTTTGCTAACGATGTGGGCAAAAACAACGTAACGCAACGCAACGCCTACGATGTGGCAGCAACAAAATTGCAGCTGCACTTGTCCAAAGTTGCTTTCTCCACCTTCGGCTAGTCTAGAATTTTTTTTTCGTTTGTTCTTTTTTTTTGTATTTTTCATTTTACTTGCCACAAGTGGGTGGGGGTTGTATTATCTACAATTGTGTATATTTACGTGTGCGTATATGTGTGTGTATTTATATGTCTTTGTGTGTCGCTGTTGCGTTTTTATTTGCCGCTTGTTGTTGCTGCTTTCTATTTGCTGTTTTGGCTGACTTTTTCCTATATATATTTTTCTCTATAACCTACACACCCCCTCCCCGGTATAACCACCTCCCTTCAGCACTGAGTCTTCAACCCAGAAACTGCAATTTCTCTTTCTACTTCGTGTCGCCGCTGGTTGGGCGCAAAACTTTTAAATTAGAAATTTTTGTTAGTGGCAGCTGTGGGTGGTTGATGTGCGCGGCAGGGAGAGGGGGCAATGAGCAGCTACTGCCTGGCACTCAATAGTTATTTTCTTCTATTTTTTTTTGTTTGTGTTTTGTTTTTGTTGCATACTTTGTTAGTTGGTTAGTTTTTGTTTGCTCCAACAGCAACAGCAAGAGTAGCAGCAGCAGTAGCAGTTGTTGTTGTGGTTTCTATTGACACTCGCTAGTTGCAACTATTAATTTTTAATTCTTTTTGTTGTTGTTGCTGTTGTTTTAAAAGTTTTTTCTCTTTTTATATAATGTGTGTGTGTGTGTGTGTGTGTGCTAACGTTTGTGTGTTTTGCTGTGTCGTGTGAAGCATTTTGCGGCTTCTGTTCAAGTTTTGAGAATTTAAAGTTTCTAATGTAATTTGGCAGCTCGTTAAAAGGTCTGCAATTGATGTGGTTAAGGCGTAAAGTGTCCTCGCTCTTAAACCATTTTTTTATATTACCTTTTACTATATATAAATATATATATATATATATTTCTGTTCAATAAAACCTTTTACCTTCAGCATTGTATATGCTTTTCCTCGAAAATCTTTTTGTATTTGCTTTCATAGAATTTTCAGCGGTTTTATTAAGACATTTCCATTTCTTCTTTTGTATATATATATATATATATTTATATATATATATTTCTTCTTTTTTTTGTATATTGCCGCAAGTTTGCTATTATCTTTTATTTGCTGTGGTGGCGTCAGCCACGAGTTCAACAAAAGATGATGTGATTGAATTCACCCCAACCATTATCCCTCTCTCCAGTTCACCCCTAAGCCTACAGCTGCCAAAAAAAAGCAAAAGAGAAGGGAAAGGGAAAGAGAAATAAAAAAGTGGTGGCAGAGATAATTTTAGCAGTAGGCGTCACCTAATGGCATTCCGCAAATTGTTTGTTGAATAAAAGTGAAGCAAGGAAGCCAAATGAAAGACGGCCTAGAACTGGGTAGATGCTTGTTAAAATTCCCAACTACTGTCCGCATTTACGTTTCGTATCTCTTATTTCTAGCTGTGGCCCAACAACAATAACAGCAATACGGAGCAAAAAAAAAGGTTGTCATGCTGCCAAGACGCAAGAACAACGTACAACTACCAAGACAGTATCACTGTAAAGAAGACGATGCCAATGTCTGTGCAAAAAACAACAACTTAATACCCAGCTGATGCCTATTAAGCACAGCATTTGTGGCACTCCACACCGAGCTGTGCCCCTTGCCATAAGCTTGCCCCATGCTGCTAGCAGACGTCTGTGCAACGTTGCGTGTGTTTTGCCTTGATTTTGAGGCTGTGATATTTTCATTTGCTTGATTTGTTTTGGCATAATTTTGCTTCGACTTTACTTTGCTTTCGTTCGTCACATTTCTTCAGGGAGGCTACGTTAAATTATTGTGAATTCTGTCCCCCCAATACATACACACATACATACATATTTGTATATATATTTTAACCACATATATATGGGTATATATATATATTTATTTGTGTGTGTGTGTGCGGTTGGCATTGGCAAACCGCAAATCAGCATTTTTTTTTTGGTGTTTTGTTTGCTAGTTCTTGGACAGGCCTTGAATAATGACCGTACTCGCACACATTAAGCATACGCCCCGTATGCCACAATCACTTTTTTTGTTCCCCCCCCCCCTCTTCCTCTAATCACGCCTCTAGTTACTATTACACTACACGCGCTAGCAGTGGAGTGACGACGCACACGTAGTAACAATAATTTCAGCTAATTGCTCTCTGAACAGCCATTTCAATGCGAAATGAATTCTGTGCATTGCTCGTTACCCCAGTTTGGGGGCAACAACAACAACAACAACGCCAAAGCGGGTGCCTATGAAAATAGTTGCGGCCCATTCATTTTGAAGCGTTGCGAATGCAATAGCATCCAGCATACAGCATCTAACATCCAGCATTTGGGCATTGCGAATTGAGCACTGGGCACTGGGCACTGGGCAGCTTGGCTAGCTTTGGCAGCTTGGGCTGCTTGTATAGCTTGGATAGATGTAATAAAATTACGCATACGCAGTGTGCACTGAATGCCAGCTGCAAATGAAAAACGAGTTTGTCTGCGAATGCAGAAGGTGGGCAATTGGGGTGCCACTAACGAGTGGTTCGTAACACAATAAAAGACAGTCGGAAAGAACTGGACAGACACTCATCACACATGCCTGCTATGACTTTCATTGCCATTCATATCTAATCGTAGTTCATTCGCTCCTCCCCTACTATCTGTTACTCTTTCATACTGTATATATATATTCGTCCTTTTGCCTGGCTGGAAAAATTAAATTTGTCTCTTGACTGACAAATGTCCCCCGAGTGGGCAAAACCAGAAAAGTACTTGACGATATGTAAGAGTCAAGTCAAATTGCAGACAGGAGGCATGCAGAGCGAACGTGGGCAAGGACATGGACAACATGGACGACATGAACGACAGTGAGAACGAGTACCCAACTCGAGCTCGGCTGTTTCATAAGTCTGCTTGTAATGCTGTTAAGCGGGCAAAGATACTGTCACTGTAGTGGGCGCACACTCACTCAGCTCTATGGCTTATATCTGCAGCTTTGAATCTCTGGCCAGGAGCAGGGTAAAGCACCGAAACACTCGGCAACCAGCCACCGGCAATGGGTAACTGACAACAGGCAATGGGCCAAATGGGCTAAGGGTATAATCAGGCTAAGGGGCAATGGGGCAACGGGCAACCAGCAGCCGGCAATGGGCAACGGGCAAAAGGGGCATTGTGGCAAGTTCGACGGTAGCGTTTGCTGGGGGATTGGGACTCTGAGTTGTCCTGACTGAAGAGCAGCTGATGTTGATGATGATACACACTCAAGTGCGCTTTGGGTATACCAAGTAGTTGAGTAAATATATACACACACATACACACACACACACACACACAAACACTCACGCACAACCACACATAGACACATATATATCTATATATATAATGGCTATACTGACAATATGGCGAAGGCTGAGAACGCTTTTGCTCTTACTTATTTATGCCAATTTATGTGTGTGCGTTAGATCTGTATTTGTATGTGTGTATATATATGTGTGTGTGTCTATGCTATCTTTTATCCTTGTTGTTGCCTTTACTGTTGTTGATTTTTGGCGTATTCGCTTCTATTTAAACATTTAAAGCAAGATGCTACGTGTGCCGCATGTCAAGACGCATCAGCTACAGTGGGTGAAACTTAATAAAATGCTAGCAAAAATTGGTAAATAAGAAACAAACGGAAGAGGATCATTGCCTTTAATATTGTTTATGTTCAAGTAAAGGATTCGAATTGAGTATTTCCACTGTTTCCATGCGTTGTTCAATTGACGTTGACTGATGCGGCTGCCAGTTGGTTAACGATTTGAAGATGGCTTTAAAAATGTTAAATAAGAATGACATCAGCCAGCGAAATCCTTGACTGCGTCTCCTGGCCAACGAACCGGGAAAAAAGACGTACGCAAAAAAAAAGAAGAAAATGAAAAAAGAAAGAAAGAGATATAAACGCGAATCAAATCTCTGAGGATTTTCTATTGGTTTTATTTCATTAGCTTTGCGTCAATTTAAATATTTAACGAGAATTAATTTTTTTGTCTTTTTGTACATTTTGTTGTATTTGTGAGTTGATAACATTTGCCAGCAGCTTTAAATTGACTAAAAACACAAAAGGGGCGGGGCTATGACACAGATTAAATTTCCGCTCTTATGAATGCACGTACTAGCTAATAGAAACGCCTACTATGGTGTTACCATGGTGGCTACAATATATGCTATACATTTTGGTGTTAGGTTTGGTTTGGTTTGGTTTGGACTTTGCTCCCGATCCCCCTTCCCCATCCTCACTCCCTCGACGAGCGTTCGTCAGTTTCCCAAATGTCCGAAAAAAGAAATCCAATTTGCCAGACACGGGCGAGCGTTGGCAATGCCCCTAGGATATGCGTTCATAAAAAGTGTCGAGAGAGAGAGAAGCAAAAGAAAAAAAAATAGAAAATAAAGAGAACTCAAGGACTGCTGCATGGCATACAAAAAACTGGCGACGGCTGCTGCTCTAACTATAGAACTCGAAAAACAAAATAAAAATAAAAAGCAAAAATAGAAACGAAAGCCAAAAACCCAAAAGCGAACCAGAGTCTGTGTGTGCCAGCCTGACCGTGTCCAGAAACGTGTAGAAAATAAAAATTTCTATTTAAATGGCAAAAATCAACAAATGCAACGCAAAACAATCTAAAACACAAATCGAAATTAAATGACCGCACTTGCACACAAAAGCGCGATTCAAACACACACACATACACACAGACTTGCATTGAACATGGCAAAAACAAGCCACTCACGAAGCAAAAAAAGAAAAATAAGAAAAAAAAAACTGAAAAAATAACTGAAATAAAGTGCAGCAGCTGCGCAGCTCCCAAAGGGAGCAGCATACAGTATAGTATAAAGGGCAGCTGTTGGTCCTGGCGCAAACGTGTGAGTCACATGCGGGTGGGGGAGGGAGGTACACATGCTGATGCAGTGGTGTTAAAGGGCTTAGCATGGTGTAAAGGGGCAGGTGGCAGTGTGGGGAATGGAGGTTGACAAATGCGGATAGCGTCGCGTCGCATCGCATCGGCTGCAGTAAAATTTCAACATTTCATTCAGCGGCTGCGAACCAAGTTTGAATTTGATTTTTGGGAACATTTTTATGCTGCGTTTTTGTTTGATTTTGTTTTTTTTTTTCTTTATGTCTCTTTAGGTTATTGCTGGCATTTGTTCTACGTATTGTGTGTAACATACAAAGACTAACGCACACACTGATGCGATAAATAAAAGCTATAACAAATTTAACAGTAAAACAATTGACAATTTTTTAAAATTTTTGTTGCATTCAATTGGTTTTATTTTTTACCTTAAAGCTATAAATTTTCATTTAAACTAAAGTCTCATATATAAATTAAACTAAATTTAAATGAAATGTTTTATGTAACTTCACTTAGTTAACACACGCAACTAATTCACTTTTTTCTAGTTGCTTTCTTTCTTCACATTTGGACGCCTGGGAGTAAAATTAATTAACTGTGAATGTGCGAATCTAAATGAAGCCACTTTCAGTGCTATGTTTGTAGTGGTAGAAAAGCTCTTTAGCCGCACCCTAAAGCATTCACACACACACACACACACACACACACTCACACACAAGCAAACATATTCTCAACTCTTTAAAATTAACATTCCAACGAGAAGCTACCCAATTTGCAGCTCAATTCTTAACCCAATCCATGCCCCTAATTCTAACCCAAGTATTAAACCCAAACCAAATCCCAATTCCGATTAGAGACGCATATGTACAAGTCATGTCATGAACCCTGGCAAAGATCGTTGCCGACTTTCAGGCTGAAATGTTAGTGAAACTAGTTATGGCTGAGAGTGTGGTAACATCAACACCTATGCTTACACACACTAAAAGCTGGTGATACGGCAAGCCAAAGGGGAAAGGGAAAATGTATAAAAAATAGAAATAAAAATGAAATAAAAACCAAAAAGAAGAACAGGGACAAAAGACAAAAATTTATATAAATGTGTGTACATATATAGAGAAAGGTAGTGAAACGGTAACCGCAATTTGACCCAGGTTTTTAGTTGCTTTACCTTTCGTGGCGACCGACAAATATGCAGATTGCATGAAGCGCGGGGTTGGGTTAGGGGTTAGTTCACCTGCGACGCGTATACTTTTAACATGTGCTACCAACAGCAGCAGCAACAACAACAACAACAACAGCAACAGCAGCAGCAATAGCAAAAACGACAACATTCTCCGGTGGGGTGTTTGTCTACAGTCCCCCTCGGCCCACAAGTACAAATGGTACAACAAACGGCGTTTAATGTGCCCGTTTTTGTTGTTGTAGCTGTTGCTGTTGCTGTTGGTGTTGGTGTTGTTTGTGTTCTGGTTGTTGTTGCTGCCGGGGTCGAAGCATTGAGTCTAAAAGTTGAGTGTGCGTTTGATATAACTACACACAAAATCCAATGCAAACACATGAGGACATTGCCAGGACGAGAGTATATACAATGCTTGTGCCCTTTTTTTTGGGTGTTGTTGTTGCTGTAGGTGTTGGTGTTGTTGTTGTTGTTTTGTCGAGCGCTTTCGCTTGTTTTATGCCATTGTTGTTATTGTTGTGTTTGTTGTTGTTGCTGTGGTTGCTTTTAGGTGTTGTTGCTGCCCTTAAAAAGCAAACACACGCAGTTTCCATTTCGTTGTCTATGTACTCGACCGTCAAGTGCGTACATTTGTATGTCTATGTATGTGTGTGTGTATTAAGTATATATATATATGCGTGTGTGTGTGTGTACTTTCTAATTTATAAGGCAACATGTTCGTTTGCTCGCCTTGGGAGCACTTTAATGCATTCGTTGTGCCTCGCTGGCCTCTTGGCCTGCCTCTTTTCGATTTCTGATACGCAAATTTTGCTGTTACTCTCTCTTTTACTATCTTACTCTCTTACTCTCTCTAGTTTTGTCTCTGCTTCTGTCGCTGTATTTTGTCTTCTGTTGTTACTTTGGGGCTGCATTGTCTTGTACTGCGACGCTTCTTACCCAATTGTCAACACACACACACACACACATATAACAAATGCAAATGGCATTTTCCATTCTTCTATCCCCTCGACTCTGTTGAATAGGAAAACAAGCGCCTATGCTTGGCATTTAAATGCGAAATTTGCACGCGAGCAGCAAACCAGAAAAGACTCAATCTTCTCACTCTCTTTTTTTGTTCTCTATATCTCTCTCTATCTCTTTCTCTTTTTACTTTATCCTTATCTTTATCTATCTGTAGCTCTATCATATTACTGGCCTGATTACTTTATAAGCAGACCCAACACTACACTATATATTTTTATACATACTCCCTCTCTCTGTCTCTCTTTGTCTCTCTCTTACGTTATATGTTTCTCATGCCTCTACTATTTCTCTGTTTCTCTCTCTCTTTCGGTTTGTCTTTGAGTTTTTGTGTGCCAAATTTAAATCAAATTATTGACATTTATTTAAAGGCAACGCAGGCGACTTGCATACAAATGACTTAAATTTTTGCCAGGACTTTAAGTAAACGGCAAAATCAGCACAAAATGGACACACGCCTCCAAGGCAAAAGGGCACCCTGATAACAGAGCGAAGCTTGAGGGTTGCCTGCTACACTGTGTGGCAGATTTGTAGTGGTAGTACGAGACGAGACGAGTTGCCTTAGGGGCAGCAACCCTTTGCCACACAGTTGCTACTCTTACTGTTGTTATTGTGGTTGTTGTTTGTGTTGTCGACGTTGTTTGTGTTATTGTTGTTGTTGGTTTTGCTCTTGCCTCTTCTAGCATGTTTTGTTTTTAATAGTTACTGAATCTCATTAGAATTTAGATGAGTCTTAATGAGTCATTGTTTTACACGTTAGACGGTCGCAACGAGCACTACAACGACGAAGACGGCAACGACAACGACTACGACTGCTACGACTACGATGACTACGACGCCGGTAACAGCAACAGCAACATCAACATTAGCAGCAACAACAATAATAATAACGACAACAACGACGGCGACGACGACGACGACGTCGTCGACTCGCTGAGAACTAGCTAAGAATAGTGCAGCCCATTCACACAATAACCCAAAAAGTTTTTGCGGCAACATCACGAAAAAGGTAGCAACCTCGATGTCAGCAACCCCCACAGTAACAGCAGCAGCAGCAGTAGCATACACACACACATACACACACATACACATACATATACATATTTATATATAAACCAATGTATAAATACTTGTACATAAAAGGCATTCAAAGCATAGCGACGCGACGCAGAACACAATGAAATTTTCATTTGATCTGCGCAACTCGACAACTTGATGAGGATGCGTGTCCTGGCGTATGCCCAACTCCCCCCTCTTACTACTCACTCTCCGTACTTCGCTGTACATTCCCTGTTTCATGATAAAGTACTTTCAAGTAAAGAAATTTATATAGCAAACTTTGGTTGAAAATATTGCCACCAACAACTGGCTTTAATGCAGAAAATAAAATTTGCGGTTAGCTAAAAAGTATTTCATTTTCCAGTATTATTTTCCAATTGCTGCTAATAGTCGTCAGATATATAAATATAAATACATATATATATATGTATTTCAAAAGAAAATCTGTTAAATAAACTTTGTCAGCTCTTTAAGAACCTTGTGGCAGAGTGGCAACTAACTGCTATCAGCCATAAACATCAACGTTATCAACAAGGCGATGTCTAATGGTGACAATGTCGACAAACGACTTCAACGTAGAGAGCTGAGAGTGTGCTTCAACTGACTGCAGTTTCATTAAGCAGACAACAGAAGGATACAAATACCATCAAACAGACAGACAGAGAGAGAAAGAGAGAGATAGAGTGAGTAGAAAAAGAGAAAGATAGAGAGGTGAAGCATAATGAAGGTTTGAGTATAAGACAAATAAGTTGATTGGCTTTCAGTTTTGCAAATTGCTGCCACAGAGACACAGCAACAGAAAAAGCAGCAGTAGCAACAGCAGCAGCAGCAGAAGGGAGCTTAAAACAACAACAAAAAAAAAAAACGAAAAATAAAACAAAAAGAGAAGCTGCATTTGCAATGAGCATTCTACAGGAAGACATTTAGTTAAGAGCGCAACATAATTGAGTTGAAATTAAAGTGCAAAGTTTGCTTTAAGTTGACGCCAGGCAATGCCTTCTCTTTCGTTAAACGCTAATTAGATCTTTTAGTTTCATTTAATATCCTTCTTACCCCACACTCTCCCTCTCTCTATCTCTCTCTCTTTTTCTCTCTCACTGTATCTCTTGAACAACAACTGCTGGCATCTATTTCAGGCTACTGTTGTATGCAAATGAATGAAATTAAAAGCACATTATACTTTATAATGTGCGCTGATTTGAGCCAGGCAAATTTAATTTAAAGATTTGCTGAGCCAACTTGCTTATCGTTGACCTCTAAAAGCTGACCCACACCCACACACACACACCCACACACATACAGAAACAGAGGGATAGAAATGAAGTCAAATTGTGTGTCATATATCAAAGCCAAAAAGCCCAAAAGAAAGAGCATAACAGGCAGGGGACAGGCATGGTATGGTCGGATGAATAGCAGCCCACTCCATTCTCCCCCTTCCCCTGTATATATTCTATATCCTATATATGTATATATTGGATACACAGAGATAACCGCAGTGCCAAATTGCGGGCATAAGTGACTCTCGAAGGCACATAAATGCGGCAAATGTAGAATGAAGCAAATTGATTGGGTGTCCTGGCATTGATCAAAGTCATAAGTCAGCGGCGTTGTCATACAAATCTTCATCTAAATATCCTTTTTGCAGTTGAGTTGTCCTTTTCAGGCAGACCCAAAACACAGCACGTCTAAGCAACTGGATTATTAACATTTCAATATAATTTGTGGTTTAGCTTTGCCGCATTCATATTTTCAGTTCAGACCCTGAGCCCAACTGAGCTTCGATTTTCCTCTGCTTTTCTCTTCGTTTTGTGTTTTTTTTTTCTGCTGACGCTTGGGAAAATTAACGCGCCTCAGGACTTTGATCCTTTTTTATATGCACACACACACATACAGTAACATGTATTTATATGTACAATGTGTGTGTGTGAGTGGCACCCAACCGTTCGTGTGTGTCTGTGTGTGTGTGTGTTAGTCTTGTATATTTGCTTATATATTCATCAATTTTTTGGGTTAAACTGTGGGTGGCTTCGGGTCAAAAGGTCCTTTTATATTATTTTGTTTTATTTTTTTCTTTTTTTTGGTTTGTGCCACTAACCAGACCAGAGTGTCCAGTGCCCTGCACGTTTTGCGGCTGTTGGCGTCAAATTGTTTGCTTATTTTGGGACTCCATATGACAGCAGGCAGTCCCAGCAGTCGGTCAGCTGGTGGTTTCTGTCGACTGGCCGCTAAACGCTTTTAACTTTAATGCAGTGCCATTTAGCCAGAGAAACAGAGTACATAATTGCCATTACGTTTATGTATACGCCATGTGGTCAATTGCCGGCTAAATACAACTAAAATTCTACATGCTGCGGCCTATATACATATATATATATATATATATATATATAAACATATTCTCATATTGAAAATGAAAACCAAAACAAATTCTCTTTCTGCTTTTTGAAACTTTAATTTTTACTAGCTTTGCTTTAGCATAAAACAAATTTCATTTAAATACAGATACATATATAAATTTATAGATATTGTAAATTGTGCTAGTTTAAGAAACATACATATATACTAATACTAAAGCAATCAATAAAAGGTATCTGCAAATGGCGCAGGACTTCCCCTAGTAGCTGTTGCCAGAGTTTCTCAGACTTTATGCGATTGCGTGTAATTAAGCGTTGCAGCTTATGTAAGACAAACAGGAAATAAGGTTTAGCACAAACGCATAAATAACAATGGCAAATCAGAGCATACACACACACATACACATATACACACATATGTATACACCACTTATGGGACGGCCAAAGGCTCGACACATAAATAAAGGCAAACTCGTAGAAACAATGAAAACGGATAACATAAAATTTACAACAACTCTAGTAACACCAACTAAAAGCTGTAAAACACACACAAATACACATACACACACACACACACACACAAATATATATATATATACATATAAAGACAGAGCAGCAAGTAGACACATATAGGTGTACACGGCATTTGCTTCCGTCTTTAATGAAAAGGTATAAGGAGGCGTGGCGGATTGCTGACACACTTAGGCATATCCTGGGTCCTGTGCACTGTGCTCTGAGGTTGTTAACGCTTTCAAGTCCTGGCAGCAGCGTCCTCTGCAAATATACAAAACACTTGTTACAGCCGGATCCTTCCCTTTGCGAGGATTTATGATTAATTTATGTGCACGTGTGCTGGTCTACATGAAGCATGGATGAGCAGCAGTAGCAAAGATACAGATGGAGACAGAAAGAGAGAGTGACAGAGAGAGAGAGAGAGAAAGTGAGAGTTTGTGTGTGTGTGTGGGATAATGAGGAAAGGACTGCGGTAGAGATGCCAAAAACTTAATTAACTCATTACATACGCACAGTTTTAATCAGTAAACGAGTTGATGTGCCAGGGAAAAGAAATGCTGGCATCCTCCTCTTGACATCCTGACACCCAAAGGCAACAAAATTGTTGGAAAACGAGCTACCAATTTTCCAACAATTCCTACAACTTCTGCCTGCTGCTGCTGCCACCCCTCTGCTGCTGTGTCCCATTACTATTGCCTGAGGCCGTAAATTTAAATCTGCCTTTCACTGCAATTAGCGTTCACGTTCACGTTCACATTTACGTTCAGGTCTGTCTCGAGTCTCCAGTCTCCTGTCTCCTGTCTCCAGTCCCGATGTCTCGAGTCTCAGTCACCATATACTTCATATCCTTGGCTTTTGTGCAATACGGCAATAAGAATTTTCGTTTCGTTCCGGTTCATGAATATTACATTCGGTGGCTCCAATAAGCCAGGTCTGTCTGCCAACCAGCCAACCAACCAGCCAACCAGTCAACCAGGCAGCAATCCAATATGAAGTCATTCGTAAGTTGCGTGCACGCCTCAATTGCTGTTTCATTTTTGAGTTGACGGTTAGCAACAACAATAACAACAACAACACGACAACAACTTTAACAAGGATAACAGTAACAGAGTTGCACACAATTGACTCACACTGTTGACAACTACTCGAACCTCGAACTCGAGCTTGAGCTCGAACTCTGCCATAGACCTGGCCAAGTCAATCTTGAATCTCAGACGCGAAAAATGGCAACCAGCTAAGCCATGCCGCAGACTGCTTTTACAATGGGCTCATTAATGGTGGCATATACGCAATTTCCAATTAAATAAAAAGTGTAAGAGCACACACACACACACACACACACTAAAATACACACATATATTTATATATACAGAAGCGATTTACTCGTTTGGTTTGTTTTTAAAAGCCAACATTGCAGCCCTTACATTTCACTCCTTCAACTTTCTCTCTTTCTGTCTCACTGTAATCGTGTGTGTGTGTCTCATTTACTCTCGCTTTATCTACTCATCATCGTCATGTAACTGTGGCTCGGCTTGGCGAATTGCTTTTAATATTTATTTAACACAAAAGCTTTCCGCATTACGTTTCTGCTGCCGTTAATTTTTCGCTTTGCTTTTCATTTTCGTAAAATTACCGGAAATGTTAATTTCTGCACGTGCAGCAGACGACAACGCCAACGACGGCGATGACGATGATGACAAGGACACAGGACGCAGGACATGCACTGGTTGGGCTGGCAGTCAAAGCCGCGCCCATCAACGTCGCCATTGCCGTCGCCATCGTCGTCGTCATGCCCCAGTTGAATAGTGCTAATTATTTAGGGTAAGACTTCTGTGTCCCTGTATGTGTTTGTATGTGTTTAGTAATGTGTGTGTGTGTTTGTGTTTATATGTATGTGTATGTCTGACGACCCCCAAAAACTCACAACGTTGGCCCTTAACCCATTGCCACCCCAAACGCAACCATCGTCGATGTTGTTGTTGCTGCTGTTGGTTGTTGGTTGGGCTCCCGCTTTGGTTTTACTCAACCTTAGAGCTGAGCTCAGAGCTCTGTGCTGACACAAAAGCATACGAAGGACAACGGCATTGCCAACCACTCCCTACCCCTACGCCCGTTACCATATCAAATAGTTTCGCCTCAGCCTCTGCCAGGCAGCAGCAGGAGCAGCACTCACGTCGACAGCAACAACGGCTGAAACGTTGCGACTCTTTCAGTTGTGCCAAAGAGACAAAGCACACAAAAATAATAATAAATGATTGCGTTTTGACTGTACATGTGTGTGTATATGTGTGTGTGCGTATATATGTGAGCGTCATGCATTTATATTTGTGCAGCCTGCATGACAGCGAAAGCCTTTGAATTTGTGCACTCGCTGAATTTTGTATATACCTAAGTAGAAGTACCAAGTTGACTATATAGCTATAGGTATATAGGGTCTATATACTAAGCAAATAATTGGTATATAAGCCAAACATTTGTAGTATAACAATTGTATAACAGTTTACTTGCAATTAGTTGCCTTTAATGATTGTCGCTAATAATACTTTCCGCAGCAGTTAAAATTTTCTGCCTTGCGTTGCGGAACTTCTCAGGGAGAAAGTTTCTATATATATATAAATAAGTGGTTAATTATATAGTAATCGATATTTAAGTTATTTACATAAGAAATCATATAAGTGGCTGTATGTTGACAGTTATTATAATAACTAACAGCAGTTGCGTATTACAGCCACTTAATGTATTCTATCATATATGCCACAGAGTTTCAAACTGTTGCAACTCTAACTGATAGCTATTAGAGTATGCTATAGCTATAATAGCATTTGATTGTTCATATTTTGAATAGTATTATATGCTATATTTTATGTATATATATACATATATATATTTATAACTTATATATAATAAGCTTCTTCTTTCTTTTATATATTTGCAGAACAATTCCACATTTTTGTGGGCGACTTAAGTTCAGAAATTGAAACTCAGCAATTGCGTGAGGCATTCACACCATTCGGTGAAATCTCGTAAGTATTTTAAATGCAAATTTTTCATTTTACAGTTAACTTTGCCATTTCATCAGTTTGTCATGCTTTTTCCTTCCACCTTGAGTACATTTTCATCATATTTTTTGTGGCACCCAATGTTGTGGCACCTTTCTGCTTATTGGCAGAAGCATCAGCAGTGGAAACACTTTAAGCCGCTTGCCGGCAGTTCAGATATAAAAAAAATATATTCATAACTACAGAAATTGTACTCCATATATATATATATGCAAATTTCATGTAAACGAACTCTTTTGGCTGCCACTGTAAATGAAAAGTGTCGCCTCAGTTATTTCAGCAACAACAGTAAGGATAAAAAGGACAACAATTACGTGTAGAGAAACTTGGCATTTAAATAAGTTTAAGTTGCTATTTTTCGGCATGAAAGCAGACCATCAAAAGTAACACAAGCAACAACAACAACAATAGCAACAACGTCTGAAAACTTGACTTAATTAACTGTTGTTGAAGCGCAAAGTTTTCAGTTGGCCAACAGAAGCTCTGTGGCATGTCCTGCCCGCTGGCGTCTTATCAAAAATGTTCTTCTAAGTATTTGATTTTTGGATTAAACGCGCTTGTTTGTTCCAGTCTTTAGCAGTAACAGCAGCATCACCACCACACCAGCACCACAACACCACCCCAAAAAACCAACATTACTTAAGCCCAAAAAACATTTCCATTTCCCCCCTCATTATCGAAAGGGCAATTGCGTATATTAATAATTCGAAACTCATTAAAATGATTATGGCTTTGATTTTGGCCAAGAGGCTTTTCAGTCATTTGAATTCTTCGATGTGCTAATGAGCAGCGCATGTCCTTTGAAATTACTCCAATAAGGAAGAGAATAAGATTTGAAAATGAAAAGGTTGCTAAGGCAGAATCCAAATTACTAAATGTAAACATTTGCCCATATAGAAAGAGAGTGAACGACAGCGAGAGGGAGAGAGAGCGTTCAATTGACTGGCGTATCATTTGGTCGGTGCTTTGACGCCTTATTGAGCAATCGATTGGCACCTTTGTGATACATATCACTGACATCATTATCAGTGATACGAGTCCTGTTTATGCTGCTGCTTTCTATATATGCTGGTGCGTGTTGACTGGGCTCAGGCAACCGGAAACGGCAAAGCCCACGTCGTGTCCTGATTATCTACTGCCAGAGTTTGAGTTAGAATTGTCTGGCGCGTTCCGGACTTTAACAAGTTTCTTACCTTCATGTCGTCGCGATGTTCACTGTTAGCCAACATGTCAAAACGCTTAATGGAAACAGTCGAACAGGCGAACTTCTATACAGATTTTAGGGTATCGGATACGGACTCGGTCGTGCGCCACACTGGGATCAGCCACCACTTCCTTGCCACCACCTCAACGAGGACAACGACGACGATGACGACGAGGGGCAATGACTTCTTTGTCAAAAGTTTTATGCGTGCCTCGTTGTTTGCCCTTTTATTTTTTTTTTTATTTTATTTATTTTTTTTTCTTTCTTTCGCTTTGTTTTCTTTCTCTTTGCCTGTCTGAGGTTTAACTGCTCCTTCTTCTTGTTGTTGTTGTTGTTCTTATTGCTGCTTGGTTTTTGGCATTATGTTTGGGCCTTGGCGTATTTTGGTTCCGTTTTGTTAAATGCGCGGCGCGTGTGAATATTTAATAAGTCGTCTGCCAGACCGACGTCTCCACCAGCACCACCACCAGCAGCACCACCAGTTGTACAATTTTTGCTGCTTACTTATAGTAATCATAAAAAAAAGAGAAAGAAAAGAAAACTTCTGACTTCTGGCCTCCATCTATGTCTTCATTTTCATCTTCATCACAGTGTTAAGTAAACTGGCAACGGATTCTCTTTTAAAGGGGAGGGGTATAATTGCCAAAGTTTGCTGGCAACTTGGCTTAGTGGCTGTCTTGGTATCGGATCGCTAAAAAATTTTTCGAATAGCTGTGGGAAATCAATTTGAGACAACGGAAGCCTGGCAATCAACTAAATTACTCCAAAACTGAGAGCGAGATGAGAGCGTTTTAATACGAATTACAAACAAACTGTCAACTCCCAATGCGAGACTTTATATGCGATAAAAAATGAAATTTATGATATGATATTTTATATTATTGCATAGACTTCTAAAGCATGAGGTCAGTTTTCTAATTTCCGTAATAGACACGCCCACTTGAGGACGTTCCATTGTAGTTTGTGTGAAAATAAGTAGAAGTTATAAGAAATAAAACAAAAATTTATATTCACACTTTGTGGTGGTTTAGAACTGAACGGAAATCCTTCGACAGCTGTTATCCTTGTTGCCTATTATAAATTTGCATAAAAGTTAAAGTTCTTCCTGTTTTGTTTGTTGACAAACCTTAAAGGACCTTAAAGCTTATACTCATTCTCTCTCTCTCTCTCTCTGTCTTTTCTTCTATTGCAGTGACTGTCGTGTGGTGCGCGATCCACAAACTTTAAAATCGAAGGGCTATGGCTTTGTGTCCTTCATTAAGAAATCGGTAAGCAAATATCTATATAATATGATTTACATTTTCACATACTTATTATGTTGTGTTTCCTCTTTTGTCTTTTGCTATCTTTTTTTTATCATTTGCTCTTCTGCTTCTGGACGGCATATCGCAAAACAGGAAGCTGAGAGCGCCATTACGGCCATGAATGGCCAGTGGCTTGGCTCGCGCTCAATTCGCACGAATTGGGCCACAAGGAAACCACCAGCGAGTAAAGGTAAGGAAATCATGACTGTCACCTTGCCTGTGCCATACTTCCGGCCATGCGTACACAGGCAGGAATACGCATACGCCTGATGACCCGCCAAGAAAGGCAGGTCAATGTGCCAGGACATGCTTTTACTCTCAATACTGTACTCTCTTAGTGTCCTTGTTATCGTTGTATATTTGTTGCTGGCATTGCCTTTAGAACCGACGCGTCGTTCTTATTACAGGAAATTATGGCAATGAATGCCAAAAGGTAGCTGTAGCATGACTCGTCCCAAAGTTTAACTTTAGGCCAAAAAGGTAGAAGTTGGTAGCATCAGCAGCAGCAGCAAAAGGGGAAGCCACAAACTGCCAGCTATTTATAAACGTGTCGCAGCAAATTTTCTGCCAGATTATGTTTTCTTAATATTTTCCCATATTTTTTCTCTCTGTTTCTTTCTTTTCTTTCCCTTTTTTTTTTGTGTGTGCAATGAAAACCGCACGCGCTTAATTTCCGTAATAGCTCCCGAGCCCAAAATTCAGTTTAAACTTTTTCAATTAGTCTTATGCTTCTGACCCAAAAAAAAAAGAAAAAATTTATTTAATAATAAGGTAAAAGAGAAGAACAACAAATATTTGTTGACATATTCTCTCTGATAAAGCGAATTACAGTAAGAACGAATCAATTTAGAAGTTAGCCGGGCCCAAATCGTTCTAAGCCAGGATATGCTGCTTAACCACAAAACTAACTGTAACTAGTGTAATCATTATTAACTGTTCATAGACATGCGCTTAGTTTGTGGGGTAGGGGAAAAGGGAGAGGGGTATGATATGAGGAAAGGGTACGGTTGTCATTCATAAATCAGAACTTTACGCATATTTGCATGTTTTAACATAATTTTTATTTGCCTGACACACACACATACACACACAAGCACATACACATATATATAAATATATATACATACATATACAGTTTGAATAGAGGAGCATGGGATGGTATGTGTGTGTGGGAGACGCTGCAAATCAGATAAATAAATTTTGCCAACACGAAACTATTATCATAAAAGGCACACACACACACATAGAGAAGGAGTAGGATGGAGTGAGGGAAGAAGAGAGGAAAGAGTAAAGCAAGATAGCATAGGAAATTTCATGGTTATGGAACAGACATTTGGCATTCTTTGGGTTACACACACACATACCCACATACACTTGGTAAAGGTGGAATTTATCGTGCGAAGGAAGGTCTGACAAGTTGAAGGGGTTCACATCAACAGCAACAACAACAATATAAAAACTACCGAACATGAAAAATTCCTTTTTTTTTGGTAAGGTTTTCCTTTTTTTCTCTCTTCTTGTTTGCATTTATATTGTTGTCATAAAAAACGCCTATGAAAGCTTAAGCGGATTTTTATTGGTCTCATTGTTTATTTGCCTTTGTCACGGGTTTGTCTGTTGCCAATTGCTAGTGGCTAAGAGGCAGCTGTGGGGGAGTGGGGGTGGAGTTAAAGAAGTTGCTTGTAATACAAGTTATTATTAGCAATTTGGCAGTGAAATAATTTGGATATTTTGATGGCTAACAGCAGCAGCAGCAGCAGCAGCAGCAGTGGCAGCAGCAAGTAACTGTATACCCATATAACTATATAGTTATATAGCTGCTGAAGAAGCTGAGTCAGCGACAAAATCGAAAGAGGCTGCCAAAAAGATTTTACACAATTACCAGTTGTACTTTATATGTGTGTGTGTGTGTGTGTGTGTGTGATTCTTGCGTGAGAGTCGAGAGTAAAGTAAAGAAATGAGTGTAGAGAGAAACTCCATCAACAATCTATGGATGGTTATATATGATTACGAGTATGTAAGAGTTGCCTTTTTTTGAGGGTTTTATGGCCTGTCTAGTTGGATTGAATGGGGGATACTCTACTATATAGGAGTTTAGGTGGGGGAGGTTATAGCGCCTGCTGGCAGCAGCCTTTACGATTTGTAGCACTCAACTCATTTCGCATTTTAGCCATTCGCATTTGGAATTTTGGCATTTGGCATTACTGCTTGACGTTTTACGCTGGCACTTTGGTTGGTTCAGTGTCGGTGAGGCTGCTTTTGGCCAGGCTTGTTTCAGGCGGCAGCAGCGGCGACGGCGGCGGCGGCGGCGGCGACGGCTCTGTTCGTTGGTTTTTTATGCTTTAACCAGGCTGCACATTTTATGGCTCTGGCAATCAGTCCGCAGTTGTGGCGTTTAGTGAGCCACTCGTTACGTATATATATACATACACATATAAGTGTAAATGTTTCTGTGTGTGTGAGTCAACTCCTTTTGTAGCCAAGATTTACGATCCGACGCAATTGCGCATTTTACAGTTGTGACAATTTTGGCGTCGCTTTGCAATTTTCCTAGCTTTTCATTCCATTTCTTTATTTTTCTACTCTTTTTACTTTCTTTAGGTTCTCCATCCTTGCCAGAGTTTAGTACTCCTTTTGCCCTCTGTTTGCTTTCTTTTTTTATGACCCAAAGTAGCAGCTCGTGGCAAAAGTTTTTAGCAAAGTTTTTTTTTGTTGCCTTTGTTAACCGGTTCTTGGTTCGTGGTTCATGGCTGAGCATAGAGTTTCGACTCGATTTCAATGCATGCCATAAATAAAGGCCAAAATACTTACAAGCTCATTATGGTAATAACTTAATTAACCTGAAACAATATGCCGTCTATATACTATATACAAAAGACGATGACAAACATCGCCGTCGTATGACAAATTTCTGTGCCAAAACTATTTGACTTTTGACTCTACCTGCAAAACCATTGACTTTTCCTTGTGGGCGGTTCTATGTGGTGCTCAGTGTAGTGCGATGTGACGGTAACTTCTGAACAAATTATTAACTTGTGAATTTGTGGGTTACTATTTACTCCTACCTATCCAGTTACCTACTTACCTGGCAGTTGTAGTTGTCGCAATAAATCAACATTTTATGCAGAGTTGCGCACAATTAAGTAAAAGTTGAATTGCTGCCCGTGTCCTGGCTACCACAATCACCCACATATATATATATATATATCGTTGGAAAGTAGCAAAGTCCTTAGCCAAAGGCAAATTATGCACTGAGCCATATTTAAGTACCATTCGGTACTCTTTAACGACCAATCGATAGTTACATTATATTATTTAAGCCAAATCGAAACTTTCTTAAAGTATTTCCTATTTCGTTAGTAGAATTTTAACAAAAATTAGAAAAATGAAAAGCAGTTTAATCCAGCTGCTTTAAATACTTGCAGAGAGTACCAAAAATGTTCTTAAAATTTAAGCAAACTTCAATTTCCTTTATTCAAAATTGAAGCATTCATTTGGCTTTAATATGAGACACACACAAAAGTCTTAATTAAATTTGAATTTGACAAATTTTAGTTGTAATAGGCACGCCCATAAGCAAACGCCCTCTCATACATATTAATTAATTTGAAAATGTGTTCAAGTACGAGCACTTAGTGAACGGTATTCTTGTTTTTGCCGTTGTTATTTTGAGTTCCAAGTACCAAGTCGTATTTTGAATTATTTATGTTAACGATTGGATGATTATTTTGTGTTTTGGTTAGACAAGCGTTTAATGGTTCATTAAAATTTCAACTCAATGGGAAAAACTGTGCGAATTTACGTTCAAACAGACAATCAACTTATTAATTATTCAATTGCGAATAGGACAAAAGGTAGAACCGAAACGATATATAATTATAGCTGGTACCCCCATTTATACAATTGAGACTTTTAAATTTTGTATATAAATATGGTCAAAAGACATTTCAGACTCAATTTCCCTTCTCATGTTTTGCCTTCAATTATGTATAGGATATATATACATATACATATGTATATTCGAATGTAATTATGTGTATTTAATACGCTTTTCAGGCAAAAGAAAATTATACAAACAATAGCAGGAGCAAAAAGGAAAAGAAGGCACAAAGCACAAAGCAAAGTGCAAATTAGTGTAACATTGCGCTCAAAAGTATGCAATGCTTTTTGCATGCGCCTTTGGTAAAATTAGTTGCAATGTGTGTTTGTATATACCTGTGTATGTGAGTGTGTGTGTTGAGTGACTTTTCATGAAAGGCAGCTATACGCAATGTACATTTTATATAAAGAGTCTTGAAAAATATTTGTAAGCTTGTTATTTATGTATTGTTGCACCCTGCGTTGCTTCGCTTTTAGTTGCACTATTTGTGTGCATGTGTGTGTGTGTGTTTTCCTGTTTGTGTGTACTGTCCTGTTGCATGCAATTGAGCCATATTTTTGTGTTTTATTCATCATGTTTGTAGCAGGCACAAAACGTATAGAGTGCCACACCAACAGAAAACGACAAGGATAAAGAGTGAGAGAGTGAGAGAGAGAGAGTACACGATAAGCAAAGGAATTTTAATAGGGCGTGTACAGGAATTGATTTTGGTTAGACTTATACGTTTGGCAGAAATGCGCTACAATTGATGTTTATATATCAAAAAGGATTAAATTATTATATAGAAAATAATATATATTATATATTATACTTAATTATATATATATAATAATTATATTATAACTTAATTTTTCTTGAATAATATATAAATTGTAACTAAAACTGTTATATTTAGTTAAGCAAATCGATTAATTTAAATAGATGTTTTTAACAAATGCAGGGCATTAAATTGCTTGAAAATTTGCTGGAAACTAAACAAAGACATAAACACGCAAAGCTGACATTATTTTTAAAAGTGCAAATTTCGTTTTAACCTCAAGGGAAGTAATTAGTGTTACTCTCTCACACACACACACACACATAAATACGTGCACAAATGTTGCTGTTGTTGTTGAGGCAAGAGCTAGTAAAATGGATACAACCACCAACATCAACATCAGGTACTAAAAGCAATAACAACAACAGCAATAACCACAATTTGGCCAACAATGTGGGTTGCCTGACAACTGCAATACACAGCGAGAAAATAGGTAGAAAGTAGAGAGTAGAGAGAGAAGAGAGTATAATAAAAAAATGCAATAACAAGAGCAACAATTTTAAAAATGCAGCAACAACAACAATACAAACAACGGTAAATGGTGTCGCACACCAATCCCACACACACACACACACATATGTACACATATCCATTTTGACTAAGTGTATGCGGTTATTTTAATTACCAAAACGTAGGCAACGGCATTGTAGAACATTTCTGCTGCGGGCAAAACCCTTAATTAATTTGCATATTAATCATGCAGTTGGCTGAGGATAACAAACAGGATCAAAAATACAGAAATAAAACACTGAAAAAAAAATAACAAAAAAGAAATATTAATAATAAAAAGTATGTCTGCACGAAAGAGGCATAAAAGCTGCAGTCATTAATTGTGGCCAGCGGCCTTCAGTTTGCCAATATTGAAATGAAATTTTTTTTAAGTTTCTTTTTGTAATGAAAAGCTCTCTCATTTTCTTTTTTGTTTACAGAGAATATCAAGCCGTTGACATTCGATGAGGTCTATAACCAGAGCAGTCCCTCCAATTGCACCGTTTATGTTGGTGGCGTTAACAGCGCCCTCACCGCACTCAGCGAGGAGGTGTTGCAGAAAACCTTTGCACACTATGGCGCGATACAGGAGATACGCGTCTTCAAGGATAAGGGCTATGCCTTTGTGCGGTAAGTTTTCACTTTTAAACTTAACTTAAGCTTAAGCTGCTCGTTTCATAATATAATTGTCTGATGTTAAAACTCTTTTTTTTCGTCTCACTTTCATTGCAGCTTCTCTACCAAGGAGGCTGCCACACACGCCATTGTGGGTGTGCACAGCACCGAACTTAATGCCCAGCCTGTGAAATGCTCCTGGGGTAAGGAGAGCGGTGATCCAAACAATTCTCAATCTATGGCTAGCCAGGCATTGAATAGTGCTGCTGCTGCCGCTGGTTATCCATATGGTGTGAACGCTGCTGCTGCTGCAGCTGCTGCGTATGGACAACAGTTAGCTGCCACTGGGTGCTGGTACTCACCGACACCCACTTATCAGGCCTCAACAGCCACGGGCGCTGCGGTAACACCCGCAGCAGCGGCGGCCAGTGCTGCAGCCGTTCAAAATCAGTTCCTGCAGGGCATCCAGGGCTATCAGTTCAGTCATTATGGAGGCTATCAGCAGGGTTATATGGGGTAGGTAACCTCGATTGCCATTGCCATCGATTTGTCTATAATTATTTCATTAGCTGATGTGCCTGCGTTGCGTTTCATTCATCCAACCCACCCCTTCCGCAACGTTTCAATCTCTTTCTCTCTCTCTGTCCCTTAAAGCGTCCACCTTTCACAAGCTTCACCACTTCACGTACCCACTAAAACCCTCTTGACCCGCTTTGCAAAATGATTGAACCGCCACCGGGGATGGGCTGCGACAGCATGACGGATGAGTGAATTCATTTGCTAATTGCTAAAGTTTTCATTTGCGTCGACAACGTCGACTACGACAACGTTCGAGCTGCGCCATACCTGGCGTATGAAATACATTTTCACATTTTCACATTTCCACATATCCACATGTTCCGGTGTCAGCAAAACGTGTTGCTGCTATTTGTGTCGCATATATACAATCATACACACTTACTGCTGAAGTAGTTAATGCAGCATATACCACGTATCTCAGACCTTAGTCTAACCGTGGTAATTGTCGCGTACACTTTGAATCCTTGGGGACGCTCGCAGGCAGATCCTTGAAATGAGTTTTTCGTTTGGCCAACTCTTTGCTTATACCTGCGCATGTGTTCTGCCTTATTCATTTTCATTTCAGCATGGGCGTACAGATACCAGCCACCTGGCAAGGTGTTACCCAAGCTCAGATATCCCCTGCACAGCAATTGGCAACGGGCGTGGCCGGTACAGCTATACCACAGGCTGCCGGAGTTGTTGCCTATCCGATACAGCAGTTCCAAGTGAGCCCACAGGTATGTACCAACTAAGACTCAACACTATAATAAACCTATACACACAATAACACATACACAAATACATACACACACATATACACATATCTCGTATCTTCAGCATTTATAGTATATATTCGTTGTATGTTTTTGAATGCATTTTATCCATTCAATTTGGTTTCATTTATTTTTTTTTCTCCTTTAGTTTGTTTGTTATTTCACTTATATTTAATATTGATTACTTTTATATTCCACCTGCATATTTATACGCTATATTCAAACAGTATTTAATGGCATATTTCACAAGTTTTTCATTTTCCATTTTTATTTATTTTCTTTTTTTTTTGTTTCGAGTCCTGTGAGCTTTTGCCATTCGCATGTTGTAGCATTGATATTTAAATAATTAAAAATATTAAGAGCCAACAATAGAAACTCAAATACATATTCTATGCGATTGTATGCTTATGTTATGTTCAATAATATCCAACTAAAACAATATTAATCTAGTGAAATTTAACAAAGGAATTCTAAGAACAAACATTTATATAACCAACTAAAAGTAAACATAAAAACAAATAAATATGTGGGAAGATTTTTTTTAATTTATATATTCGAAACTATAACTTAAACTATAGTTAACCAGTCTTTGATAAAAATGTGAGGCAATGAAAGTCTATCAAGATAGATTATGATCGGTATATGAAAAGGAAAATTAGCTGCAATGATCGATAGAGATAGCTATCTTAAGAATTGTATAGGCTGAAAGGAAAATCGAGAATGGAGATAATTAATTACTATAACGCTCTACAAAGTTTTAGATATAATCTTAAAAGCTTAGAATCATATCAGTTCAAATACAGTTCAAGCATACGCTCTCAAAGGAAAGATAATTGCGCGGTGAAAGTTATAGTTACATTGGCTTTGGGTTATAAATACGATTAAAATAAAAATTATTAATAATAATAATTTTGAAATATATATCATTTAGGTTATATATTTTCATATATTTAAATAAATATTTATATTTATTTATATTTAATAAAAAATAATCAAATAATAATAATGTATTTAAGCCACGCTTAGCAGCATGTAAATGCATAATTCTGCATATTAATCCTTAAATATTTTATATACAATATAATAGTTAAACTCAAATACTCTATATAATATACTCAATTATAGTATTATATCTATAATATATCCGATATATGCTACATATAGCTTTATTCTGCATTCTAAATTATTTTATTCCGACTCCTACTTTTTTCCAATCTTTACTAACACCCATATTATTTTTTAAGGTTTATCCTTTACTTTTGCAGGCACAGTAAAATCAAAAAAGCAAAAGCTAATAAATAAGAAATACAGAAAACAGAAAAACTAAATAAGAATTCCAGAAATCCATAAAAATATCGAAATTTTTAAGTACAGCAGATGTTCTAAATCCAGAAAAGATAAATCCAAAATCAGCTGTATATAAAATGCAAGGCGCCGAGATTATTCACAAAAATTGATGGTAACGCGGCGCATGATGAATTTTGAGTGAGCTGCACCCAAAGCCAAAAGCCAAAAAGTAGTACCACAAAAATATGCTTAATCAAAATATACACACACAGACACACACACATATATATATATGGCTAATACCAGTGTCGTTTTGGTACTTAGCGGCCTTGGTATAAGCCTTAGAATATAACAAAAAATAAAATAAACAACTATAATTAAAATATTTATATAAAAAAAGAAAAAAAAAAACATTTTGAATGGTAGTTGCTTTTAACGCACACATACAGATTGCAGTTATACACACACATACACACACACATACACAGATATATATAAATTAATGCTTAATATAATAAATGTGTTTAAGCTGCCTATTAAAAAAAAATACAAAAAAGAAAAAAATAAATAAAAACATAATAAGAATTATATAATTAATTGAAGAAGAAATTAAGAAAAATTCACAAACTGAATGTTGCAAAAAAATAAAATATATACATATAAATAAAATAAGCAATTTGGTTAAGGGACAACCGTAAATAAAAGTTCGCGGTTTCTCTCAGTGTATTGTGCATAGCAGCCTAGAAACATACTCAACCATACGCACAGAGTCTCATGCATACCCATGCGGTGACATTTAATTGAAATAAACATAATTAAAAATGGGTTAAAATTAATTACGCTTACACCAATACATACACACATATATATACACTCCCATTCATATTTTTTTGTCTGCATGTGGCATATAATACATACATACCTACTTAACATGCAGCAGGCAAAAAGACATATAGAAGCCCCCATTAACACTAAACCCTCCCAACAATGTGCCCAGCCCATATACCAGACTCTTAGTGTAGCTAAGTCTAGCATATAATTTTGCATTGCCTACTTTTGAGCGCAGCTATTAAAAGACTCATAACAGTGCGTATATACAATATTTAGTGTCACATTGATAATACACACTTAGCACTAGTGCCTATTATTATCGTAGATCTAGTTGAGTACACCACCAAACACACACACACAAACACGCATACATATACATATTCACCTACACACGTACTTACATTTCCATTAAGGTATATAAACAACTGCCAAGCCGAGCCAAAAAAAGAAAAAGAAACACAAATTGATATCAATTGGATAAAATCATAAAATATCCTGCTATAATTTTCCTATAATAATACAATAAAATTGTTAGCCCATTCTTCATAGTTTATATAACTAAAGAAAGGTCATAGTCAGTACTTTATTTTGTGATTGCTCTGTAATTGAAAGACATGTTCCTATGGCAGATAAAAACACAAATCTTAAAAACGACACCCACATACACAACAGCACTCGCAGCTAACAAAGTATCTGAAATAACTAATAATATATACACACACATGTATAGATATATGTATGTGTGTGTATATTTGTATAATCGTGTTAAAGCAAAACAAAATGCAACAAAGTCCAATGCAATCCAGCCACAAAAATCAAACGTTAAATCAAAAGAAAAAAAACAAAACAAAAAATCATAACAAATAATGGCATCAGCTTACGTTTCATCCGTCTCACAGGCTTTATAATCAATACAAGTATGTATATATATATATATATATATATATATATATAAACGTACACTTGATTTATTTTCTTATACTTATATCAACTATTATAATTTGATCAGTTTCATAAGTTCACTTTTGACACAAATACAAATATACTTTCTAAAGACATGTACAAAGCAACATAACCAAAAATTATCACATAAAACTATATTTTAACTTGATTTATAACTTCCTTTTATATATATTAATATATAACAACAACATTATGGTATAAAAGCAATGTATATGTTTTTATTTCAGTTGCCAGAAGATGAATGGTTAGCTGCAAATTTGTTGTGTTAGTTCTGAAAACCGTAAAAGAAAAATATGTAAAAGAGAAAGAAAAACATTTTTGCAGTTCTACACAAAAATACCTAGAAAATTGCAATTTGCTGCTTAATTTAATTTCATTTACTTTAAGCTTAATTTTAGTGTATTTTATACTCAATACGAAACATCCTTCAATGCTTTTCATTTGAGTTAAGGTTTTTCTTTTCTTAGTACAAAAACAGCAAATTGTATGGGCAAAGGTTTGGCTAACAGTAGAGCAGAGAGTTATGGCCCTATATAAAATATTAATAGCAGCATTACATATATGCAGTAATATTAAACAAAACAAATAAAATAACAATCAAATTATGCCATCGAATAATAGTAATCGATATTCATATTAGACACATAACATAAACATAACCAAAATATACTCTATACGATGCTAATGAATATCAGCAGATGAACCTGTTTTAGTTGAAATTATGTCCAAAATGAAAACTCACAGAATATATATATACATAACTATAAATAAATAACACACACACACATACATACACACAGATAACACATAGATCGCATATAGCAAACTTATATAAGTATTTGTAGCCATAGATCCCCTACGTGAATCGTGCTCCGATTGAGCCTAATCTGCCATAAAAAGCGTTTTGAAGCGCCTCTAACTGAGTCAATGTTTGTTGTCTACACACTCACACATTCTCACACACAAACTACATATAAAAAGGGTTTATGTAGTGAACATATATATATTAATAGCGGTACATACCATATATATACAAAATGCTACACATAGGCAACAGTATACAAATATGGAATATATATATATGTATAACTTAGAGTACATATAAATATATATAGTTGCGACAAAATTGTATGTGTTTGTATGTGTGTGTTGGTGTGTGTGCGTGTGTATACATAAGCGAGCATGTCTTGGATAATAAATTACAAATAAATATTCAAAATGAAAACCAATTAAAATGATAAAAACCCACATAATATATATATATAAATATATACATAATATAGCTCGTATTTATATAAATGTAAATGCACATATATGAATGTATACATTATATATGTATGTATTGAGCAATTAAACTAACGGTAATTTCAGTTGCAAACAAAAAACGTAAACCAAATGATAGCAGATACAGATGAGGCTTTGATTTGCATTTGGTGCGCTCTATCGCAATATCTTTTTATTGGACATTTTGTTTTAAGTTTCATTTTTTTATAGGTTTTGTTTGTATGTGTGGGTGTTGTAGACAACATTTTTTACACACACATATATATATATATATATATATGAATATATGGAAGCTAGTTAAATAGGAAGTGTATGGGCCGGGAAGTGCAATGCAAATTTCAATGCAAGAGATGTGGTGGTGGGGGTATGGCAATTAGTTATAGTGAAAGTAGTAGTTCGCATACAAATACATATATATATATATATAGTTATATGTTGTGTTTTATATATGTCTATGGCTAACCGAGCTGTCACCTACTATAATACTCTAGTGGATTCAATATCAGAATCAAAAAAATGTGTGTGTTAAATACATTAATCAAGTATCAAAAAGGACACAAAACATTAAGTTTAGCATAAGTTATAAGCGATAATATACCCTAGAATGTTGTATAAGATGTTTTTAGCACTAGAATTAGTATGTGTAGTTGGACTATGTGGAAAAAGAATGATAAAGATGATAGAGATGATGACGATATGATAGCAAACGATTTAGATGTAGATGTGATTTTAAGGAGAAAGCGAAAAAAAAGGGAAAGTAATGAAAATATTATATGGAGGGATCGATATTTATCGATTGTTTGGTAACTGATGCGATATTAGCATTTTTGTGTCGTTATTTTGTTTGATGGCAGGAAACATTTTTGTTACATAAACGGAAAATAAAACTTAGGCAAAAAAAAATAAAATAAAATAAAAATAAAACATTGTTGACCAAACCAAAAAGCGTTAAACAAATTTGGCTAGAAAAAAAATTAAAAAGAAATTATAAAAAATGCAGCACATTTGAATAAAGCAAAAGCAAACTTTTTAGTAAAAATAAAAAACAAAAAAAAATTAAAAAACACAAAAAAAATCCTTATATACAAATATTATTGGTTTGTTTGTTATTAATGTTTGCGCAACATATCAGTAAAGAGTTAAATGATTAAATGATTAAACCCAGTAGTTTCCATTAAGAAGCTAGCCCAAAAATTGGAAACTAAATTATAAAAAAATATAAAAAAAAAATAACTAAAATATATTAAGATAAAAAAATACAAAAAGTATGATAGTATAAAAAATTAAAAATAAAAAAAAGAGTATTTATGTTGTGCAACTTATTAATGTGCTAAGACATTTATATACGTCTACATACATATATATATATATATATATATATATATATATATATATATATATATATATATATATATGTATATATATACATATACAAGAATATTTATATATATACACATTAACAGTAACAAGACAAAACATATTTATAGGCGTCTATACAGAACATAAACTGAACTTAACACAACTTAACAGAGGAGTTGCTTATAATATAATATATATATATATATATATATATATATATATATATATATGAGGGGATAAAGGGTAGTTGATGGTATCCTTTATTCAAGTCCTGTACTCCAGTATCCTTGACAAATACTCAGTAATTGTTTTCGTTAACTTTTGACGCAGTCAGAAAAAAAAATACAAAGAAAAAAAATATATGAAAAATCTCATAGCTCAATTGTTATGTTCTTTAAGCTCATCCTAAACTTTTTAACATATAATTTAAATTGTTTCTTTCTTTTCAAGAAGAAGAAAAGGGAATACAGAGTGAAGAGAAGTGAGAAGAATTGTAGTAAATAGTTTGAAGCTGCAATTGAAAATTAGTCAATTTTTTGGAGTGTATTTACTGGATATATATTGCATTGTATGAAACTGTTAGCAAAAATGAATCAAAAACTCATAAAAAAAAATCAAAGCACAAAAGATAAAGAACATAAGGGTATAGAGGATCTGAGGTAAAGAGAGTAAAATTGAAAGAAAACAAATGCACGTAGCAGAAAAAAAAATACAAAAAAAAATACATTGAAAACTAAATTACAACAAAGCAAAAACCGTAAATCAATCAAATGAAAGTATTATTTAAGAACAAACAAATACAAATATAGCATACATACACATAATAATACACATATATATACATATATGTATATATATATATATATATATATATATATATATATATATATATACATATAAACCCATACAAATATAGTGCAGTACAGAGGCAAAAAACACAGGCAAAAACCAAATAGCAAGCCGCAGAATTAACTTAAAGAAAAATAACATAGTTTGCATTAAGTATATAAAATACTTATTAAATATATATTTATATATATATTTATATCTATATAAATTTATTTAAATGTATATGTGTATGTACTTTTGTGTGTTTAAATTCAAATAGCTCCACAACAATTTACATGAAAAATAAACAAAGAAACCAAAACAAAACTCAAAATAGATTTAATTCATTGGAGAATTCAATAGCAGAAAATAAAAGTAAAGTTTTCATAAATGTTATAGAAGCTAAAGAAAAAACATTTTCAATTGCATTTTTCAGTTATCTTTTTATATGTGTAAAGCATAAGCAATTTATGCATTTAAAAATCAAAAATCTAAAACTTGTACAAGAAATAAAAATGATGAGCGAAAAACCAAAAAACCAAAAACCAATAAAAATTGCTAAGAAAAACTAATGCAAAATTTTCCAGAAGCGAAAAAAAGTTGAGAAGGAACACAAAGTTATGTATATGGATATATATAACTGAGTAGGAGGCAGATTAACTGTGCTCAAAATCAACATACACACACCACACACATAATTAACATATATAGATATTGACTTAAATGAATGATATATATATACATATATATATTAGTGTATACTTACATATATATGTGTAGACTATGTATGTATGTGTAGAGACACAAGATAAAAGTAAATATGATATAAGTAAATAGCAAATAACAAGAATTAAAATAACATAAAGAAAGTATAGATATCGACTGCAGTATTGCAAATATTTTGTAGAAGTTTAAGCATGTTTGAGTGTGTGTTTTAGGACAGAAAAAAAAAAACAAAAAATAAAAACAAAACTAAATAAACACAGTAAAGAATATAAATAAAGGATAAAATTGCAAACGGTACGAAATAAAATTAAAAAAATATGATTGCAAAAAAAATGAAAAATATGCGAAAGAAAAAATCAAATAATATTAAAGAAAAACAAGATACAAAATATTAAAACCTAAGGCAAAAGCTATGTTTTAAATATACAGCAAATGAATATAAATACATATATATATATATATATGTATACATATGTGGCATCATAAATATATATATATGTATATATACATACACACTTAAACACATACACAAACAGTCAAATAAAAATATACACACTATACAAGTGACGTTTGCATAGAAAATCACATGTGAATCAATGTAACGAATATTAAAAGGTTAATCAAATTAAGCATAGCAAACCGAAAAATGAATATAAAAAAATAAAAAACCAAAAATATAAAAAAATATATAAAAAACAAATAATACATATTTATAGTTTAAATGAAACACAAAACAAAACAAAATTATTATTATTTGGACGCGTTTTTTGTATACCAACGCGCCAAAAGAAACAAACCAAAAAACCAAAAAAAAAAAACACAAACCAAAAGCAAGCAAAAAAGATTATACAAAATTATATACAAAAAGTGAAGGAAAAACATGAAAAAAATAACATTCAACCAAAAAAAAACAGGCAACTGAAAATGTGGTTATAATTGGCCAGTGGACAAAAATAAAAACAAGTTTTAAAGTTTAGAATCGATCAAAGTTGCCAGTGAAAAATCAACGCAAAAAATAATAACAAAAAACATTAAAAAATTATACAAAATTATAAACAAAAAAGAAAAAAATGCTAAGTTAAAACAACACAACAACAACAACAGCAACAAACAAAATGTTGCATATAAGTAAAAAGTAAATATATATATAAAAAAAGTAAATGGTAAAAATAAGAAAAACCAAAAAAAAAAAAAAAAACAACAACAAACTTATATTATGTATACATAAATATATTGAAGGAAAACAAATAAAACAAAAAAAAAATTTTGTAAAAATAACAAAACAAAATTTGTATTTTATTTTCTATTGGGGTTATGTTTTGGGTATACATTTTTCGATATATATCTCCATATAGCAGACATTATTTATATAACTCTATTATTATTTTGCTATGTATCAAAATATTTTGCTTTCCTTCCGCAAAATTTCTGTGGAAATTTTCTAAAAATAATACAAAAAATTACATAACACTTCGTTGAATCTTTTTTTTGAGCTCTGCTTTGGTAATTTTTCTTGCTGGATAAATAAGCTCTGTTTATTTATTATATATAGAAATTTCCATCTAACTCTTTATATGCTACCAGTATTTATTTTCTTTAAGCTTTGTATAGCTCTGCCTTAATTTCCATAGAACTTTATAATACGCAGAAATTTCTATATATACCCCTTAAATTTTTGTCTAAGGAAATCATATGTAAGCACATGCATATACCTATACAGACACACACATATAGAGCTCTTCTTTGACCTTTGTGCTGCCTGTGCTGGTTGTATTGGTGTGCGTTAGGTGCGTTGCTCCCGCCAGCATAAATTGTCATAACAAAGACAAAAGACAACACGTGCAACAATAACAAATCAAAAATTTAGAAAAAATACAAAAGAAGAAAACACAAAAAACGGCAAAATGAAAACACGCACAGTTAAAGGAATTGCCAAGCAGGATACAAAAATTTTTGGTGGTTGGGCTATGACTGCCGGCAACAGGACGAAACAGGACGAAACAGGACGAAACAGCGCGCACAAATGCAAAGCGAAGGAAAATGTTTTAAACATATTTTTTGCCAATTTTTTTTTTGTTTTGTTTTGGTTGTTTTGCTTGTTGTTTTTTTTTTTGGAATTTTTTTTGCTGTAGTTGTTATGCCGCGATTTGCCGCAGGCTAAGACCATTGTACACACACTCGCATATAGATATATGTATATGTTTTTATATGTCAGCGTGTATGTGTTATTATCGCAATGATTTCAAGCACAACGCACAACACGCACACCACCAACAGCTGTTGTTTTTTTTGCGCCTTTGGAGCAACATATGCGTCGAGGTTTCACTTTCACTTTCATTTCAACATTTTTACGTTTATGTGACTATCTTTTACTCTCCGTGTGTGTGTGTGTGAGTGTGTTTGTGTGTGCATGTGAGTGAAATAATGGCGCTATGTTTGATTTGCATTGCAAATCGCGGCAATTTTGCAAAAATGTCTTCCTATATAAGAAACAATATGTTTTATTTACTTACATTTGACTTTGATTTCACCAACTCATTTCCCACAGTTTTCTTTTATATTTTCTTCCCTTCCTTCGTGTTCCTTGAAGGCGTGCGTATATTGCCTTTGTTTTATTTATGTAACTGTAAGTCAGTAACAACAGAGAGAAAGTGGGAAATTTTAAAAGAAAGTTAAATCAAGGCAAAAATTATACAAAAATATTGCTTAAAGATAAAGTACTCCTAACACTAGCTCATATCAATGCTAATGGGTTATATAATTTAAGGCTTGTTATGCATAGCTGGGGCAACAAATTGTAGAGTAAGAGAGGGGGAAATGGGCACAGGCTACTCTTATGTTTAAGTCCAAAGGCAGAAACCCAACTTACAAATGGAATCAACTGGAAAACAAAGGCTCAACTCAGCCACATAAAATGTTATGATGAGCTTACTGAGTACGTGGAATGGCGAGTTGCTTATGTGTGTATATGTGATGTGTGTGTGTGTGTGTGTGCTATACCTATATAGATATTCCCTAGCTACTAACATTGGCAGTGACTTGGGTAGCTCAAACACATTGCACACATCATAATATTTTTGCCAACTTTATGTTAGCCATCAACTGTTGCCCAAGTTGATGCAACATTCTGACATGTAGACTCCATAATGTGCATTACCTTAACGGTCTATTCTCATTGTTGTTGTGGTTGTTGTTGCCACCAGTTTAGTTAATAATTCCCATGCATAGAGCCACAAGCCTATACCCTAACATCAAACGTACATTGCCAACGACAACTGCAAGCAGGGACAGAAGAGAAAGAGAGTGTGAGATTTAGTGTAAGAGAGAAGTGAGATGTGTATTTGCTGCATATAAAGAACGTATTTGGTATGTCATGGGAGCTGGTTGAGAACGTGCAGCTGCAACGGAAACCGGAAATGCGCAAATGGCAAAGTCGCTGAAGATTTTTACACACAGCATGGCGACTGCATGCTGTGAGCTTAGATCCTGCAGCACCTACTCTGAGTGGTTGCATATCCTGCAAGCAGATAAGACACACTAAACAGACAGTAGACAGCAGGTGGTATATATGTGGTCTATATATAGGGTGGATAGTGTGTGTGTGTGTGGTGCATACCATACATAGCATAACACCAGGCGTATGACATTTAGACAGCAATAGCCAATGCAGCAAGCCTTAAAAAAAGCATTGCGGAATGTTGTACAAAAGAATGGTAAGTACATGCAACTAGACAAGTTGCAACATGCCAACTGACAGCCAACTGTTTATAAAAATGTTTAAATTAACTATATAAATGATTAAATTGTTGTAAGCAATTAAGTAACTAAGCTTATACGAGCACTGGAAAGCAATATTATTAAGTTGCCAAGGACATGCCCAGCCCAATTCAAGTCTTTATTGAGCTGGATGAGTGTGGTAGGACTTGCACGTGGATCTGTATTACAAAATGGCATATTACCGGACGCTTATGTCCACTAACTGATACAGATGCCACCCCAAGGAGAACACGCGCCTTGGCAGGCTACAACCTCAATGGGACATAATGAAGCAAGCCATTCTCACAGACAAGTATCTGTTTGCTTTGGATAGTGGGTGGTGGGTGGTATATTGCATGTTGTATACTTACAGCATTGTTGTGCTTGTGCTTGTGTCCCTGTTTGTCCTGCAAGTAGCCAAATATTATACCCAGTTCATAACACGAAACAGAACAAATGTCCTTTACTGATAAAGCCTCATAATAAATGTCGACCTTTCGTTTTTCCATTTATATTATCAACTGCCGCTCGAGCTGGGGGCTCAAGCTCCAACCTTACCTTGGACAGGTTTGAGCAAAAAAGATGCCTTTTTTTCCTATTATACTTTTTGTTGTTATTGTTGCTGTTATTGTTTGTGTTATTATTGTTGTGAATACACTCACAATATTCAGTTCTGCCCATGGTTGAAAGCATGCGGCACAGTGCTTGGGTTTCTGGTATCTTTTACCTATGCCTACCTGCCGCCTACCTGCAGCGCACCTACATATATTAAAGTTTATAATAAACAATGCGCCGCAGCAGCAACATCCAACTATAGCCAACAACAACAATAACAACAGTTTGTTAAAAGGTATGTGTGCATTAAAATGAACAAGTTTTTCTTTGCTCTGTGAAGAGCTGGTAGAGTATACCAAATTGTTGGACTCAAAGGACACTCTGAGCAACAACTACTGAAAAATAGTAAACGCCGGCAAGCAGATCAAATCAGCTTCAAATTTTGCTATAGAGCATACAGTATTCGGTATAAATTTGTGCCTTGGTTCTACCCTCAATTCATGTCTTCTTCCTTTTTCATAGACCGAACCTCGGCGAATCAAAGGGACTTGCTGCCTGAGCCTGGCAAAAGACAGCGGCATGCGGCAGGTGAATTTATGTTATTTCCTTGTTGTTGGCGTATCAGATAAGCTAATAAAAAATATTATAATTACATATCTGTCGGGAAGGACGCAAAGCGTTGCAGGACACCAGACATTCTGCCAAGATAGTTGGCTATACACGCGCTTTTAATGTTGTCCCATAATGTGGTTGTTGTTGCTGCTGCTGTTGTTGCTTTTGCTGCTGCCTCTGTGTTACTAAGTGAGTTTGCCTGACTGAGTTGGTACTTAGGGGTCTGGACCTGTATACTGGGTGCAGCGCCTTGGGGCTTTTGCTTTTGCTTTTGCTTTTTGCACAGTTGAAACGCAACGAAATAAGCCATAAGGACAATTTAGACTTTGAAGTGCCATTGCCATGTGAACTTATTTTAATTAGATGCGCACACATAAATGCTTAACGCGCTCACCGCAGACCTTTTTTTATGTTACCCAGACTCGAAGGTCTTCTCGAAAAGACAATGCGACAAGGACATAAAAACCTGTTGGTGGGTGGGTGGTGGAGGTGGTATACAAAAAAAAAAAGGTGACATAGCCTGCAGATACAATGACTTAGTTGTAGGCTGGGGCAGCGGTTGGTCAGAGGGGTTGAAGGTAGTAAGTTGTGTAACACACATTAACCGATGCCATGCAATGCAGCCATAATAACAGCCGTGCGCAAGTTTAATTAGTGCAACCAAACGAGGCCAGGAGGAAAGAGCAAAAGAAGCCTGTGACCAACGTTGCGTATGAGCAATGTGTGTTCGTGTGATAAAATGGCCATGCTACATCAAGGTTCAGTTTGCTTGAATATGTGAAAGTGTTGCTCTATGTAAGTGTGCGTGTGTGTGTGGGTTCCTTTATTGCTGTCATCCATCTGAGAAGTAAAACTCTTATGGTCATAAAACTCTAGAACGCAGCATTCCCAGCGACAAAAACAATGCCAAAAACCTCGATAGGATTCTGCAGAGTAGCAAAAAAAGGACGAAAAAATTGTCAGAGTGCTGAACTAATAATGGCACATGTCAAAATTCTTTGGCCTGCAGGTGTATTTGTGTTTGTGTCTGTGTGTGGCTGGACTAAAGGGCGTGTGTATAGAGGGAGGATAAGGTGAGAGGGAGATAGAGGGCGACTGGTAGCAGTAGTTTTGGTCATATGACGAAACCCAAGTGACATTCATTGTGATTTTGTTTGGCAGTTTTGTGTCATTTGTTGGATTTAACCGATGGCGCACATGGATGAATCTATTGCCAAGTGCCTTGAGCGTTGAATTTTGGTCAGTTGATATGGCTCCAAGGATATTACAGACAGACTCTTTGCACACACACACATACGATACAAAGGATTACAAGAAAAACACTAAAAGAGTGAATAGACTATTTATCACTGGAACTGATATAACCTGAAACTCCAAAATGGACAGCATATTCTTTAACTATTTACAAGTTGCCTCTAATTCCTTACAAACAGATAGAGAGCAAGAGAGAGAGAGAGAGAGAGAGAGAGAGAGAGCGAGAGCTATCTATGATATCTGTCAAATTATAAAAAATCAGCATATCCTGCCACAGATCCAATTAAAATTGCTATCGAAATTTATGTGTTTGCACTCTTCAACAATGAAGACACCATATGAACATGGACAGCAGCATACACATAAACTGAAAACCAAGAGCATCAGCAACAACAACAGCATAGAGCATAAAGAACTAGTGTTCCGTAGTTGTAACTGACTGTGGCATGTGGCACACGCACAACTTGCATGCCAATGTCCGCTGCAATATAAACAAAATCTAGAAAAAAACTAAAAGAAAATCCCAAAAAAACTCAACTATACTAAATATTCAATATCTATATATATATATATATATATATATACTTATGTAGGGAATGTGTGGACAGAAAAGGAGAAGAAGAGTCAATGCAGCTGCTGGCCAAAGCCCGAAGTCCGAAGCCAGAAGCCAATGCAGATTTGTCTGCCAAGTCGACGGCTAACTGGCACATGTGTGTGCTTGGTTGTGTGTCTATTTGTGTGTGTGTGTGTGTGTGGTATTTCCGGTGACAATGTGCCATGGTGCCAAAGGAATGAATGGGACTAGAACGATGACTTGAAAGTGGACAAGCCGGATGAAGACTCTATGTGGAAGTGGAAGTGAAAGGACTTGAATATAAAAACCTCAAAGCCGCTGCAAATATTTCATCTATGTACAGGATAAGGCTTACACTTGCTCAATATGTAACTATATCTATATCTATATATATTCGAATAGATACATATATATATATATATATATATATAAATATATACATATATATATACATATATGCATCAGTTAGCAATTGCAAACAGTTGCCATGTTACAATATTTGAAATACATTTGAAAATTGCATTGCGTGGCAAAAGGGACATTCATCTAATTCCTGGCCAAGAGTCCTGCTGTCAGCTGTGCCTCTAGTTGCTGCGGCTGCCAAATGATTTATGGTGATAGGACATGTGTATTTTAAGGATCATAAATTTGTCGTTGCACTTTCCAAACGCTGTCGACAAACTGTCACACAGCGCTTACTCCCTCCTCCGCTCTCCCTCTCATCATGTCACTCTTCTAATTGCAAACATGGCAACAACATTGAATTGAAGTTCTTGGCATGCTAATACTATTATATATATCGTAATAAGCCCAATTTGAAGCAGCTCTGGTGCACTACACTCCATAGCCATTATTTTTTATTGTTGCTATTTATCATTTGCCGCAACTTTAATGTTGCAAACGCATTTTATGTGGCAAACAGCAACAAATGCAACAATAACATAAATTCAATTAATTGCATTTTATTTCGATTATTATCGGAATAGACCAAAAGAGCAGAGGAAACCAAAGAGACGCCGTCTTGTCATAAATATCATTGCAAATGTAAGCAGCAACTCAAGTTTGTAGCTGTCAGAGCGCTAGCTATAGAGAGAGAAAGAGAGGGAGTGAGGCGGAGAGTAGGAGGTATAGAGTGGAAGCGTAAAAGCTGTGCTTAGATTCTTGCCTCTAATTTTTGCTCATTAATTTCATGCAATACTTTTATGCAGCGTCATAAAAATACATTTACGATGGCGCACACACACACACACACACATACACCAACTCATCTATACATATGTGTTGCTGTTTGCCTAATTAGATTAGTTAGCTGCGTATTTCGCATGCTTCTCTTTCTACTCTCTGCACACTTCTCCCTGTTTTCTACTCCTTTTCTATCTTCTTCCTCTTATTGCTGATTATTTAACGCGTAAATTTTGTGCTTGTCATCGAATGGAATATAAATATATCTTCTTCTTTATGCATATAGTGGCTATATGCTTTACTTTAATATCCTTTATATGAGCGGCGTTAAACAAAATTATAATAGCTCTTTGAATTGCATGCAATAATTGATTGTTTCCGCTTTTCCCCAACCGCTGCTCACTCTCTGCAAGTACTTAAAATGCCATCTTGGCTAATTCTATTTAAATTAATTGCAAGCTTAAACTCAACTAATCCATGAGAACAATGCCATATGTTTGATGCAAATAGTTGCCCAAAAGCAACAACAAACAAATTATAAATGCAGTTAAAAGAATAAGAAAAGGGATGCAGTACGTTAATGCTTAAAATATTTGCTAATTATAAAATATTAATATTATTTGCCAGCCCCTCCACAGAAAACCTTATTGGACTACGCCTCTGACTGCTACAAAAAACAAATTGCATTCAGAGCTATTTTGCCTTGAACATATGTATGTAGTATATATGTATATATAGATGTAAACACATGGCTATAGCCAGAAGTGAAAAGAACAGATATACAATGGGCTAAAATGGTACGTTATCTGTGCGTATACTTGATTTTTATACGCACACTTAAGCAAATAACTGCAGGCATTATTTCAAAAATTCGAAAATTAAAAGCAAACAACATAGAGCAGAGATATGCATATATACTGAGGCCATGGCAGGTGGCTATAAGAAAAATACTCACAGAAACATATACAGAGTAAAGTACAGAGATAGAGAGAGAGAGGGAGAGAAAGACCTGCAGAGAGAGAGAGATAGAGAGAGCGAGCGTAAAAGTTTTAATGTAAAGTGATGTGAAATGTTTTCTTTGCGAATTTACCTTCAATTTATGCATTTATGAATATGTAAGCACATTCAGGACCAAGCTCTTGGCTGTGTGAGCAGTCAAGTGGCAAACGTGGATACTGATATATACACACACATACACATATACACAAACAGAATCATGCAAGCACTTGGCAATATATTCATTAATAAAATGCTTTTGGCTAAGAAGTTTTGCCTTTGCCAAAACCGAACACATTTCCAGCAACATATCTGAGCCGTTAGGCAGCTTTATATATATATATGTATTTTAATATATATATTTGAATATAAGTATAAAAACCATAAATAATTTATTGTTGAATATTTTTCGTTTATTTTTTTTATTTCTTGTTCATTGAGGCCAGCTGTGAATTTCGCAAAATGCAATGCCACATTTTGTGGCAAACAATTTAACTTCAATTCTCGTTTTCTGTTTTTCTTTTTTTGCTGTAAAACATTTGCCAGCCAACAGCTTACCATACACTTACATACAGGATTAGCACAAAAGGAGACACTACGCCCCAGCGCCTACAATTCTGCAATGCAACAAAGTTAATCAATTACATAACAAAAGTCACAAAACTTGTCAACAAAACTACAAAATGTATTCAAATTCAAGAGAGCACAGCACAACTCAGCACACAGGACTCAAAATCAATCAACAAAATGTCTACATGCAAAACAATTATCCTGACAAGTGAAATGTTGTCACCTAAACAGTGTGTCGATTATTATTATTATAACCATTATTACTATTATTATTATTGATAATTTTGTAACATTAAAATAATATAATGCATATTTTTGTGGCTATAAAATTACGTCTAGGTCTGGCACGCCCACTTCTCATCGATTTATTTTACCCTTTTTATTTTTTGTT
Source organism: Zygothrica quintamaculata (assembly GCA_037044455.1). Taxonomy (NCBI): domain Eukaryota; kingdom Metazoa; phylum Arthropoda; class Insecta; order Diptera; family Drosophilidae; genus Zygothrica; species Zygothrica quintamaculata. Next base: position 546,087 of record JBAMBS010000878.1, on the reverse strand, counting down.
ATAAATTTTCTGTTTATTTTCGTCACTTGTAAGCAAGTGAAGTAAGTGTATACATATTTATGTTACTGACTGTAAAATGTTGCTGCGTCAATGTTTTATATTCAATATTCCAAACTGAAATTATTCCGACGATTTTCCCCCCTACCCCACAAAAATTTTACGACAACAAATTTATGACATTTTTGATAGGCAAATGGCACGCGCTAATCAATGCGTTCTACTCGTATTTCTTTAACATCGAATATGTATATATATATATTATTATTTTCAATGTAAATGACAAACTTCCGTTACGCATCGTTTCACAAAAGAGAGCGAGTGAGAGCGAGAGAGAGAGAGAGAGAGAGAGAGAGAGAGACAGAGTAATGTAACAGTGCCTAATAGCCATTTACCACGACATGAAAACACGATTCGTGTTGGTAAAATTAAATGAGCATTGAGACAATTGGCCAAAACAAGTGGAAAAAATTTGGCTATAACATTCAGTCAGCCGATTTGCTGCTACTGCTACTACTGTATAACTGTGTACCCTGATACATACAATCGAATCAACATTTTATTGAGTGAAAAAGGTAATAACTTTGAATTTTATTCGATCAACAACTGTTGTGCGACGTCAAAATGATAATGATACAATGAATGATGGGAAAATGTTATAATGTTTAATCAATTAAATGCTGTTTTTTTCTTCTTTTGCTTAATTTGGTTATCTATAGAAACCCATATTAATATATATATATATATGGATATATTTATAACTAAAAGTTTGTTTGCCGTTTACCAAAAACTTTATTTAACTGTGTATGAAATGGTTTACAGGCACTTTAGTCTATACGTACTTAGCATAAATCAACGTAAAGCATATTACAACTATTACAAAAAAAAAAGCAAAACATATCTAAAAGCTGCCAGTGTGTTAGTGTTCATAACAACAACAATGAGAACAACAACAATGAGAGGCATACAACGAAAAGTGGCAATAACAATAAAAACCAAAAGTACTTTTACACGCACTTCAAATACAAATAAAGCACTCGCCGTTTGCCAATGTATATGTAAATGTGTATGTGTGTTGGTGTGTGCCTATGTCAAAGTGTGTGTAAAGTGCGTTTGTATGCGTGTTTATTAGCGCGTGTGTATGCGCATTTTTGAGTGGATGATAAATAAATTAGAAGAAAGTTGCAAGCGTGAAAAGTTGAAATTTTCCACAAGGGGACGGCGACAGCCGTTGGCGTCGCACTGCGGCATAATGGCGTCCACTTTGTGTTCTTATGCTTAATTTGCTTAAAAGGCTGTTGCACTATCGTGTGCTAGTCAATTGCATAGTTGCATACCATACACACACACACACTCACACAGAGTGCGAGGCATATGCAAAACAAAAGTCCATTAAATGGGCGCGCCAAACTGTTATTAGGAGGCGCTTTTAGGGTAAGAAGGGCAATTGAATCGACCGCATACAGACACATGGACAAATGGACACATGGCTCTTTGCTGCTGTCACTGTGTATAAGTGTGTGTTTGTGTGGTATGGGGGCTGGTGTAAGTGGATTTTACATTTCACGCACAATTTTCCATTGCACGCAATTTAGCGCTTAACGCACAAAAAGTATAGCGGTTTTGCCATATGAACAGAGAGAAGAAAAAAAACAAGCAACCACCCTGCAAAACGCAATAGCCCCCCTCCACCATACCCCACAACAACCTCTGATCTCTTAGTTAACAGCGCGTACGAGTCAATGTTTTGTTGCTCACATGCTCATATCACATGCAGAACGCTTTGCAGGCGACAGCTTACCGCAGCTAACGCTAAGCAAGTCCAAGTCCTTTAGACGCATATTACATCACTTCAGGCCAAGTCAACTGTAGTTCGACGCTCTCCTTTTAGCCATGTCACGTTGTTGTTAGCAATCTTCAGTTGCTGAATGGCCTGGAATGGGTAGTTAGTTGGGGGAGGGGTTGGTGGAGGTCCAAAAAGGAGCCATGTGACATGTGCGTGGCCAAATAGTTGAAATAGTTTGATGCGCACTTTTCAGCGGCTCTGACTTTGGGCTTGGTCTCTGAACTGACTCTAGATCCTCTTTTATTCTCTGTCTCTCTTTCTGTCTCTTTCTATCTCAAAGTGTTTCGAATTCCGGTTGCTTGTTCTACTTCATATAAACCCTACGCATTTCCCGTTGAATTGTTAATATCATTTTGGGATATACGCATTTAAATGAGCCTCACGTACGCGGACGATTTGTCACAAAATAATTTTTACGACTTTACGACTCCATTGCCAGTGACCGAGTCCTAGCCCCAGCTATAACCAGAACCCCAGTCCGAGCATACAATTCAATGGGACACACCACAAACCCTCGCATATAATTTTCATTCCCTTTTCTGTGTCCTGTCGACAATAATATCTCGATTTGGCATATACTCAAAACGAGTCCTGTTACAACTCTTGCATAAAGACTTTTAGATCAACACATAGAATTCTTAGCTAGTTGTATATACTTGCAGTAAGTGCAAACGGTATAGGGTATAGATGTTGTTTATCTCGATCTCAGCTGTTTTGCTACTTCGTTTTGGCCTTGTCGCTGTCTCATTAACAGAAGTAACTAAATCGAAATCGCAATGCAATAACCACATTGTACATCCAGTCAAATGCTGCTTGCTATTGTAAATCTAATTAATCGTTTTGACATTGCCGCACTTGCTGATGTCTTACACACACACACACACACACAAGCATACATAGACACACACAAATACATGCACATATCAACAATAGACTGACAATGTCGAATTTAAATGACGTGCGAAACAAGAATTTAATTTTCTGCTCGTGTTCGCAACATGAAATTCACTTTCTATTGCTTCCGCGAGCTGGCAACCAATGCTAGCATATGCACTGCAAGAAATAGCATAGCAAGTTAAATATAAGTTTAATATATTATGTTGAAAAATAAGTTACAGTTTTTTATATTCTATTTCAACATTTGTATTTGAAGCTATTAATTAGTGACTTTTGGTAATTTGTTTTTGTTTTTTCAGTGTATGAGCGACTATTTAGGTTTATTTACTTTCCAGCCATGCAGTTGGTTTTTTGTTGCGTTCGCGAACTGGTTCGATATTCTCCGCATTGTCGATGTCGTCGTTATGCTCGTCGACGTCGTCGTCGTCGTCGGCGTCGTCATCGTTGTGGTAGTTGTCGTTGCTTGGTACTAACTCACACCACTAGACATTTGGCAAAATGACAAATTTGCCGAGCAGGCTGTCGCTCAATGTGGGCAAATGGGCGGGGCTGGTGCGAAACACTAGCAAAACGACAACCAATGACACAGCGTTTGGTCTTAGTTTCGGTTGCCATCTAGCTATATAGCGAAGTCCTTCAGCTGTTTGTCTGCCAAAATGCGTTGCCTACTTTTAGGCTTGCATAATGAAATTCCAACTTTTGACTTATTGACGACAACCCAGCTACTACGACAACTTTAACTTCCCAATTCGCAATTCTCAATTCGCAGTCTGTCGCTACTTATTGTTGTTACTATTGTTGTTGTTGTTGTTGTGGTTTTCTCTGCTGGCGACGCAGCGACGCTTGCGCTATACTCTCGATTTTTTTTCAACCAATAAATTTGTATTTGCATTTGGACAAACGGCCACAAAAAGAAACATGAAACATGCAGAAAATAATTCCCAATTGAAAAGTTGTCAGCGATTTAAATTTGATTTCCATTGAAATGGACTTAGCATCAAAGACTTTAATATTGAGTATTCAATGATATAATCTATAAGTTATACCAAGTTATGCCAAGACTCATAAATATAAATAAATATTTAAAATTTAAAGTATCAAATATCTAGCAATAAGCTCAATAAGTAGTTTTATTGATTAATATATATATATATAAACCTCACTCTATTCCTTTTCTTCATTATATTTTATTTCATTTTATTTTTGCCTTGTTTTTAGCTCCGTTTATAGTTCTAGCAAATTTCATTCATCATTATTAAATGGACACTGCGACATGATGAATTTGGTTTTAAATACAAGTTTCAATTTTTGTTTTTTTATATATGTAACAATTTCCATCCATCTGTGTCAAATGATGTATTATAATTATTTATACTCTCACACAGTTTCATGTTTTCTGTCTGCCTGCAATCCAGGCGATCATATGCCAAAAATAGTAAATTAATATAAATGTAAATCAATTCAATTTTATATAATAATAAAAATGACTTTAATTTTATATATTAAATGGGAAATATTAAATAGAATTTCATTGTAATTTGCATAAAAATTAATTGTATTTTTAGATGAATATTTTTCTCAAAAAATTTTAAACAAATTTCATAAACCAAATTTGTTATTTAAAACTTAATATAGAAAAGTTTAAACAGAAAACCAAGCATTAAAAATATTTACATATAAATGTAATAAATAAAATTAATATAACTATAATAAAGAATACTATTCAAATATATATGATCATAGCTCTAATTAATTATTATTTATATATTAATTTATAATAATAAAAAAATAAGAAATGCATTTATCAATTTAAATCTATAGTAAAAAATGACCTCGAATGGAATATCTGTAATTCAATTCATACTGAAGATAGAGAGAAATAATAAAAAATTATTCAAAATTTATATAGAGATGCTTTGAAAAGTGCAGTAAAACTTCCTTTTAATGGACACTTCATGGAGCATTGTTCATTATTCAAGCTTTGATTATCTGCAGGCGCAGGAAATTGAGCAATTTTCTAGATGCTTTCACACCGCAGATGGTTGAGTCGATTTGTAAGAATTCTTTTGTATTTTTTCAGTTCTCCATTTTATCTTAAATTATTGGTAGAATGAGAATGAGAGAGAATGTATATAGATGGCCGGACTTCTAGCCCATTGGGCATGGTCTTTAGCTGGAATTTGCACCTTTTAAAGCAATATCCGTTGGGCTTTTCTGTGTGCCAATGAAAATTAATTTCAATTTTAATTGACTTTTGTTTGGAGCAAAAACAGAAGCTTTTAACTTTTCACTGGTAGCCAAAGGCGAGCTGTGTGGGGCATGTCAATATTAACATGGTACAAATAAATAAAATATGTACATACAATACTTAATATACAGAGAGAGAAAGAGAGAGAGTGACAGAGAGAGAGAGTATACAAGAGAGAACGAGAGAGAAAGAAAAGTAGTAAGTTGGGTACACGCATTAGGCATAACAATGGCCAATTTCCTGGCCAGTTCAAGGGGCAAAATAGCCGAACTGAGCAGCTTATTAGCAGGAGGCCAACACGCAAAAGTCGTGGCAATCAAAATTATTTTTGCCACCCTCCTTATTGTGTATATTTGACCAGCCCTGGCAATAGCATCGAACTTTAACGCATTGTTTATGTTAACAAAATGTAAATAAGTGTATTGCGTACAAACGACAATGACGAAAACAAACGGCAATTAAATTTCTGGCTAAAATAAAGTTGCCGTCGCACGCAATACATCCGTTGGGGACATGGCAGGACAACAGGTGTTTAGGTTTACAGGGTTGGCTTATCAAGTCTAAGTAAAGTAACAAAACAAAACAAAAAAAGAAAATATAAAACAGTAAAAAATAAAAAGAATAAAAAGAATAAGGAATAAAGTGAATGAAACAAGAAAAAGGAAAACTAAATAAATCAAATTGTTGGCAGACAAAACGCAGCAAAACAAAAATAACAGCAATAATAGAACGCAACTCAACAACTAATACACAACTCTCGTTAAGGCATTGACCAAGCACCAGTACACAAAACAACGCAGGACACAAAACACAAAACAGTATAGGATACAAAGTATATCGAACAGTTGCCAACATCAACGCCGCGTACTTCCTTTAAGTGGTTCGCGTGTTAATTGTCATGGAATGCGCCTGCCACGGCGACAGGCAACGGGCGATACGCAGCAAGCAACGAGCGAGGGACAATACGCGACAAGCATTAGGCGACGGGCAATAGGCGTTAGGCGTTAGGCGTTAATATAGTATATATTGGACAGTGGCTTAGCTCCAGCTGGGCAATTGCTGTTTAGCGTTACACAGCAGGTCGATGGCTAACGTGTTTGCTGACAATTCAAAATTAACTGCCAAATTGGCTGCATAATAAAACGGAGCAGCGAGCACATAAACAATAGCAAATAGTCTAAAGGAAAACAGAAAGAGGAAGTGAGATATTGACACGCAGCCTGAAAATGAGCAGAAATTTCAACAGAAAACAGCCAAAGCAAATGTGTTCAACTTTGTTTACACCTCAACTTGTCCGATAGTAGTATATATATATATATATATACATATCTAGTGAGGAAAATAATTAATAATATTTACTATAAATTTATCAGCTTTCTTCACTTCTTTTCATGGCAAGCATTTAACGTTGTCTGCCATTAAAGTGACTTCCGTTTATTTTTATCGCTTTTAATTGCATTTTTTTTCTCACAATTTTTATTTATTTTTTTTTTCTTCCTCTTTTTGTCTTTGCTTTTTTTTGGTATTTTCGTGGCTGACTCATTTGTCGCCGTGTGTCTTCGCTCGTTTATTTTATTTAGCAATTTATTTCACACGTTGCCGTTAAGGAATTCCTATAGCAAAGTTTGGCTACGTGCTCAGGTCGCATAGCTCTGTGGTGTGTGTGTGTGTGTGTATTTGGTTGTTGTATCGTTTTGTGGCTCGTTGACTGTTTTTAATTTTAGGCTATTATGAGCTCTCGACCTTTAGCTTTTGCTGTACAAATATATATATATATATATATATATGTGCAAAAGACTGTACCGCACAGTTCGAGCCCAAAATTATGGCCACATATATAAATTGTCCATGTGGCCATTCATCTTACAGAATAAATGTTCCAATTTGTTGGCGCGCGCGAGAGAAGCCTCACAAAAAGATGCCAACCAAGATAGTCCATATAGAACATACAGCTTCCGTTGCATGGAAAAACCTTTTGCCACAAATTCCAAACATTTTTGAACCTAAAGCGCAGGCGCGCACCTTTGTTGACCGCAGTAAATGGTAACATCTACGGGGTCGGAGATCTGCTATGAGTGGCAACTGTGTGTGTGTGTGCTGTAAATTCTATTGCAATGCATGTAAGTCCATGTGCCAGGCGACACAAATAACTCACAGTCTACACAGAGTAGCAGCAGTTGTGGCAGTGGCAGGGGCAGCAGCTCTTATTGGATGGAGTATACGATGGAAACTGTTTGTTCCGCTGACCACTTGCGGCATATATTTGCGCACAATTAATTATTATAAATGTCGTGGTGGTACTGTACCCGGCAACGGACACGGATACGGACATCCAGTCTCTGATTCCGGTCGCGGCAACACACACATACACACACACACACACACATAGAAGTAGAGAAAGGCACAAAACAAAATATTCTCTGGTTGCAAGCAAAACTAAATTGTTTATGAAAATTTATGATTACAATATTTGTGTCGCACTGCATCTTCCACAGCCCCACATAGTCCTTTTTATATACACATATTTAACTGCCTCTCTCTCTCTCTTTTATGTATTAAATTAATGTCACATTGCATTTTATTTATATGAGTCGAGAGCAATTGCTTTGGCCAGGCTTGCAGCATGACAGGTGTTGCAGTTTACATTGTGTGCCAGAAAAGGTTGGCATTATATGAGCCAAAGCTGATTATGATAATCATCGTTTAATGTAGCACATATATATTCACAAACACACACATATACACACACATATATATATATAGCTGTATGTCTTTGCATTTGTATTGATACTTTGTTTACAATTGATTCCACACGACTTCATTCACGTTTATTCAAAGAATAAACTTTTTAATGCTTTCAAGTGCAAACAACACATAACACACACACTCATTTATATAGAAAACACCCTCAATCACTCACACATACAACCACACACACTTACAGTTGTATCTGCGGCCAGTTACAAATACAGCAACAATGTTAAAGTAAAATTCCTCATTCATTGATTATGTCGGTTGCCTTTTCAATCTCCCCTCTCGCTGTCTTGCTCTCTCTCTCTCTCACACACTCTTCTTTTGCTGTATCTCTTCTCATCTTTTTTATTTGTTTAAATGATTTTTTATTTATTTTTCCCCAATGCTTTTCGATTTGTTCTGTTTGTTATCGATATGTGTGTGACTTATAAAAAGTTACTTCAGCTCCTGCTGCAGGTTGTAATCAAGCGCCGTTCGTTTGTTGATTTTTTGGTATGCGATTTTCCACAATGGAAACTTGAGTTGAGTAAAAGATACTTGTATGTTATAGAATTTTCATTGCTGCAACTAAGTTCTGGTTATTGGCTACACCACATAATCCACAGTTTCCCGTACATTTGCTGTTGCTTCATTATAAGCATATTCATCATTTGCTACATTTTTCGCTTGAGCGCCGCAACTTAGGCTACTGTTTATTACTACTTTTGCTATCAAACTTCATGCAGCTAATTATGCGCTAAGTAGACATACTACACTATAAACTAGAACAACAACAACAACAACAACAACGAATGCATAACGGTACGCAATGGCAAGTGTATAAATTATGGCCACGATTGCAGCCAAAAATCCTTTGTCGAAAAGTTGCAAATACCTGGAACTTAATGTTGGACTTTGAACTGGCAAAGCGACTCGGGGCAGTGCCCAAAATATGATAAATGCTTTACGGAACTTTACCGACTGACACTGTGCGACTGCCACGCCTCTTACCACACACCTATACTCATACACACTGCCACGCCATGGCAGCCACAACAAGGTGTACTGTAGGCCGTCAATTTGCGAATATGCGCGGCATCGCCATTCACATAGACATAAGCATTGGCATTAGTAGTTGCAATGGCATTGTCTTAGTATAGGTGTGCGTGTGTATGTATGTGTATGTGATTGTACTTGTGCCTGCGTATTGTGGTTAAAGCCTTTGTCTGTGACTTTGGCCGCTAATGCAGCAGATAAGCACTGCCGAATATTATGAATACTTTTGGTTATTTGTCACCCCAGCTAGAGCATGTGTGTCTGTGTGGTAGAATGTGTGTGTGTGTGTGTGTATGGCATAGCTTAAGGATCGGCTTTTATTACATACGCGTATGAGTTTCACATGCATGAAGGAAATTGAATTAAAACGCACAAAATTGCAGCTTGAACAGAATTTGCAATTTTACAATTCGAAACTCGAAAATTAACGACAGCCATAACTTTTTCGAACTCGACATTTTAGTTTTCGGCTGTTCGGAATTTCGGCATTTCGCACGCTGCCAAAACGTTTCCGTTTCCGTTGCCAGTCATAACTTTTTGCCCACTGTCGTTGTGACCAAGTTTTACCCCCCCTTTATATATATATAGAGTTGACTTTTTTTTTGTGTAGCTGCTGCAAAAGTTACGAGCCTGCCAAAAACTGTGACACTTCGTGCAGCCGGCAGGCAGCAGCAGAAGAAGCAGACCGAGGGGGAAGAAGAAGCAGCGTGGCCAAAAAAAATATTTTTCAGCGTTTGCTGTTTGCATTGCGTAGTAGCAGCAAACAGCAGCGGACAGCGGCAGCAACAGCAAAAGTTAAGGTAAATAAGCCGGAAATATGTGTGTGGCTTGCAGCAAGCAGCCGCTGAATGGTGTTGCATGTGTGGCAAGCAGCAAACTTTTACTTGTTGTCATAGCAGCAGCATTGACCTAAGGTTTAATGTTTGTTTCACATTCATACAATTAAATCTTCTATATAAAAAGGACATTTTAATCCTGCCACACATTTGCCTAATTGCGGCAAGTGCTGGCAAGATCAAAGGGCAACTTATACTTAAAAACATTTCTTTATAATTATTTTCCTGTCTTATATTGTATGTGTGTCATTCTCAAGGCGTGTCTTCTTACTAATTTCTAATATTATAGTACCCCTCCTCAACTCTCTATCACTCTCTCTCACTCTTTAAGCCATTGACACACATTTTTTTTGTTTTTATTTTTAAAATCAGTTTGGAAAATGAGTAACCCAACTCAGGGTACTTCCATACACCTCGGTAACCTTTTTTTAGTCCTGCTTGGGTTGCCTTGGTGTTTAAGTTTTGAAACCGCGTACAAAATATGCACTTAGCACGAACCTTTTGCTCATTTTGCTACGCCATTTTTGTGCCTCTCGCCTTGCCCCACTCTCGGGCTGCTTTGGCTTCTGCTCGAACTCATTTGGTATTATTATTATTATTATTATTTTTTTCTCTTTTTTTGTATTTTTTTTTTTCTAATTACTTTAGGGATTAATTTGAAGAAGCGTACAGAGTGCACACACACACTCACACTCACACACACACACAGATACAGTTACATGCAACACGTTTCTTTACTTTTAATTTCAATTACTTTTATTACACCAAGCAAATGCGTTCGAATGAAGCAAAAACAAAAACAAAACGTGAGTGAGAAACATTTATAAACACATATATGTATTTAAATTATATATATATATATATAAATATATATATATATATACTGCGCACTCTGGAGAAAACCTGAGAGAGCTGGAAAAAAAAAACTTAACTTATTAATTTTCATAAGAGTAATTTTGTGTATTTTATGTTTGGTTTGCGACTGTGTTTGAGTCAGTGCCTGTGTGTCTTTGTGTATGTATGTGTGTGTATGTGAGTATGTGTCAGTGTTGCTGCTGGTGTTAAGGTCGGGTCCAATACTAGGTGCCTAAGTATACATACATGAGTATATACTTATATATATATGTAGAGTATAAGCCAAAAAAAAAAGATGAGAAAAAAAACAACAGTAAGGCAACCGCAGTCACAGTGGCAACAACAAATGGCAGCTTATGAGTGTGCGGCGGGCGCCGTTTAACGGTTAAGGACATGCAAAAAAGGGCGCGCTCTGATGAGTTGATGAAGTGTTCAACGCCTGGTTGGGCCACGACAGCCCAACTGCTACGGCAATTCAACAATTCAACAATCCAACAATCTGCCTTCAAAACAGATGGGTTAAGCAGTGAAGGATTGTGCCATATACTTGCTTCATGGCTATTAAAGGTGGGTGTGCTGCGGAGGGGTGGGAGGAGTTGGATATGAAGGGTAAGAGTTGAACTTTAGGGGCAACCCGCAGCGCAAATAAAAAGTCAGGTTTTTAACTAAATGACTTTTTGTTGTTGTGCACACGCATTGCTACACACAAACGCACTTAGAGCGGCAACAACAACAACATCAACAATAGCAACAACAACACCCCAACACAAACCTACAAACACACATACAGAGTACTCATGAACATGTGCATGCATGTCGACTTGTATCGTAATTATTTTGATGACGGCAACCTTTTTCACATATACCCACGCACAGTACACACACACAAACACGCGTAAACAAAACTTGCTGTATGTGTGTATGTGCTGTATGTGTGTGTGTGTTTTGGGTGTTCAAATGCGTGGCAGCGTTAAGTAAAATGGCCCGCACCTCAACATTTTATTGGTATGGTTTATATAAGCTCACTCAATGTGTGTGTGAGTGTGTGTGTGTGTGAGTGAGTGTCTCTCTGTGTTTTTTTCATATGCATATAGTATGTTTATGTATGAGTCTGTGTGTGTGTGTGTGTTTGTGGTTTTCGGTGACTCTCTGCACACCTTTTTTTGTTGTTTTTGCTCTCCAGTGGCAGCGGCTCGAGGCAGCCCGACGCCGTGTGCTCTGCGCCAGTGTGTGTGCCGGCGAGTTGGGTTTGTTGTCTCGTTGATTATGCGCTGATAACAAATTATTCACTTGGGACTAAACTTCTAACAATACATATATACAAACACATGTGTATGTATGTGTCTGGCTTACATGAAAACATTAGACGTTACAGTTATGGAAGGTATGTTTACTCAATCCCACCCACCCACACAACTCACGCCCCATTTTGGGTCTTGGGGGTCTGCGTGTCAAAAATTAATGAAAAAGCAGCAGAGGTGGAGCTAAAGTAAAGTAAAGTATAGTCGCGACTTTACCTATTTACCGTGTCACCTGCATTTTCCTGCTCGATACAAGGGTTTCCATTATTAAAAGATTACAATCAGTTTGCTGTTTAGTGATATAACAGATTATAACGTATACGCCATGTTGCCACCCTAACAATGAGTCTTTTGTTTATAGTTGAAGTGGGCACTGAACCTAAACGGGAAACAACGACCAAATCGATGCATCGATCCAAGCAAAAAAACAAAAAAAAAACAATTACGAAATTAATGGAGCTTAAATATAGAAAGAAAGAAAGAGTATCAAAAGTTTCGTATGAATTATTTAAATGAAAAGCATTAAATTTTTGAAGAGAGACAATCGTAAATTCTAGGCTCTATTATGGAAAGGGACTGCATAATGATCTCCACAAGGAATTAAGCAGAGCTCATTTATGTTTCGTCTATTGGCCATGTCCCATGGCCATCCAACCAACTGTCCATTCAGCCATCCATCCACAGGCTGCTCGTCTCATAAAAATAACAATTTCCAAATCAAATGCTAACGGAAATAAAATAGAACAACTTCCTTACACTGAGCCAATAAAAATAATAACAAAAAAAAAAAGGATAAAAGGAGGAGAGAAAAAGGGACACAACTGGTCAAATGTACCCCAGAGGCTAAACGCACGCCGCCTATTGCCTGGGCTGCAACTGAAGGATGCTGCCAACTCCTTAATTCTCACTTTTCTCTCCATGCTTCATGCTCATCCAAGGCGGCGGATTGCTGCTTTATTATGCGAGACAAGCGAAGGAACAAACAAGAGGCACACCAGCAAATTTGTGTTTAAAAATAACAGCAACAGCCATAGGACTCAATGGTTGGGCTAAGGATAAGTATAAGTATAAGAATATCTCTTTGCCTCACAGCTGGGCAACTTGCGACAGTTTTTGAGGAAGGAATCGCCATTTATCTTAATCTACCTTTTAACTTATCTCGTTGTTGGATTTGAACTCGCTTTCGCTTGATTCGGAGGCCACTCGAGAGCGCTTTCTGCAACATCTTTTGGCCTTACCATCTCTCTCTCTCTCTCTCTCGCTTCCTCTCTCTCTCTCTCTCTAGTATAGTGTATTCATCTACTGCTTTTGTTGCAACAAAAATCAATTAATTATTTATCACTTAAACTCTCCGCCACTTGTCATTATGTCATTGTTTACTCATTGCCCCGAGGGGGTGGTAGTGGAAGCGGAAGGCACGCGCGGCAGCAAGAAAGTAAGCGAGAATTTTTGTGATGGTGTTTCTTGTTTCTTTTTCGTTTTCTTTCTTTTTCTTTTACATTTCTTTTTGCTTGCTTCTTTCAACTTTATCAATACTCAATTGAGCTGGCACTGGGGTTTTGGTCCTTAGTCTCCAGTCTCCTGTCCCTGGTCCTATAGCATCAGCATTAGCTGACCCCATTGATGTTTGTGCGCTTAACTTTGTGCCGGCAGTTTGTCTCAACGGGCCTTAAATAGGAATGAAATTTGTGGCAAAGCTAAGCAAAAAAAGGGTGGGATACTGGATGGGGGTGTGGGAGGTTGGGGCTGTAGCTGCTCTGCTGTTAGCCTGTTACAATGCCAAGCTAGCCGCCAGCCGTTATTCTTCTTATTTTATTTAACTTAATACTTATGTTGGCATTTTTTCTTTCTGGTCACCTTCAACGGCAATGTTGCTGTCGTCGTCGTCGTTGTCGTTGTCGTTGTCGTTGCTGTGGCCTCTGTTGCCACAATCGAAATCCCCAATTGACAAAAAAGAAAACCAATTTAGCAGACAACGACAGCAGACATGGTGTGGCCGGGTAAGATTTGGCCAGATGGCTAACGTATCGACTCCAAACGAATCGACTCCACAAGCAGAAGCAGAAGCAGAAGCCGTGATAAATTCATCAGGTGAATGCCAGAACATTGCGCAAATATGCGCACCTCCAACGTGCCACAGCTCTTGGCCAATAGTTTTACACCCTCAAATTGCAGATTCACAACCTGAATATATATATATATATATATATATATATATACTATATATAGCTGCTTGCTGCGGCATCAAACGACAATTGAATTTGCCATGTTGAAAACTTGGACGGCCGTTTCAATATCTGAGGCAGGCTTGTTGCTCATAGCTTTGCCATTAGCTACACACGTGCAACGTATGCCACGGCCTTATTCAGGACCTAGAGCAGTAGCAGGAGCCACATTCCTTTGCTGCTTGATGTCGTTACTCGTATTTATTTAGTTGTGTTTGCCGTCGGCATGTCTTCAATTAATGTCAATTCTTTTTTAAGTAAGCTATCGATGGCAACTTGGTGTATTGGTATTGATATTGACTTTTGGTTATATGTGTATAAACTTGGTTTATATGCTTGCTGGCTGCAGCAGTATGTGGCAGTCATCATCAGCAAATGAAATGAATGAAAATGTATGAGCAGACGATTTGTTTATATTTGGGTCAACTAATATACCTGATATATACTACAGCAACTAGGTCAGGTGATCAGCCTGATGACAGCTGATGTGTGGATATAAACTTAATGTTAATGTCTTGCCACTCTCTTACCATACTCAGTATTACTGCCTCTCTACCCACTGAACACTTTCCATCTAATAGAAGGCTAACAGAAATGTTTTCCATTATGTTAGAATGCAATAAATTACCTGTAAAAGCAACGACGAAAAACCACACAGAAAACGCATGGCTATAGCCAGGATTTGGGTTGAGTACTTGATGGTTACAATGGGCAAAGTCTCTACAAGTTTAGGAAATGGGCATGAAGTTGTGAGTTCGAGTTTGTTCTGTGGAGGGGGGTTAGGGCTGAGGGCAACATGTATGTATATGCACGCACATTAATTTACTTTTGTTGTCACGTTGCCAGTGGGCCACATTTGAAGTGTGTGCTGTCGGCAGGCAAATAAAACAAATACAAATGACAAAGCAGAGTCGATGGCAAAGAGAGCGTAAGAGAGAGGGAAAGAAAAAATGAGGAAAAAGAGGAAAGCTGGGAAGCTATATAGCAGCTATGCTAAGAGTTGGACAGCAGACAGTAGACATCCTGTGCTAGTTCACTGGCTGCCATTTGGATATGTAAATGCGTTTCGCACACACACTTACATACACACAGAAACACACACATACACACACATTTTGGGCCGAGTGTAATGGAATTGTATGACATTACTTTTAATTAAAAGCGCTCGACATTTGGCCGGCAAGTCGAGTGCTGTTTGAAACTCTTTTTAGCTCAATCCCCTTTTTGATATTCCCTTTTTCTATTTTCTTTTTCCTTCTCCTTTTTTTTGGCAGGTAAGTGTGAGTGTGTATGTAGTAGTAATTGTGAAATTGTTTGTTGCTTTTAAGCCAAGAAAGAACGTTGAAAAGGCTTAGCACATTTAGCATTTGTTGCCAAAGTTATAAAGATGCACTCAACCCACTCAGTTCTTATCAGTTGTATTAAATCTAATGGCAAGAGCTCAAATCTCATACAATTCAATTGCATACTTCACGGCAAACAATCAACATTATTACTTATATGAGAAGAAAAGAAGATTGAATTGTTTGAATCTCACGTAGCATACCAGTTAGTATAGTCTATAGTTTGCGACTATTAAATATCCTATAGATATAATTGAAGTAGAGTCCGTTATACCACTTGATATAGGTGCAGGAACAATGCATCATAACTAATTTTTCTAGATGAAGCAAAAGTGTGCATAGCTAGTAATTATATAGTTAATTAGTTATCCTTTATACTGATAGTCTATCTGGCTTCTTTCACAAAGCACTTGAATCACTTACAGGGTATATGGAGTATGCTGGCACACTGGAATTGTATTCTACTTGATGTGTGTTCTATCTCATCATCGAATGGCCGCTCTTTATTGAATTACCAGGAAAAGCGCATCAATTTTCATTATGCCAAAAAAGACTTCAACTGTTTACCAATGTGAGAAGCTACATACATTGTGAAAAACATGAAAAATGTATTTTTATTATGAATTACAGAAAGAATTCAGAATGGAAAGTGTACTCTAACATATTGCATTGCATTGAAGTGTAACAAAACAAAATGATTTTAGCTGAGGAAAGCAATAAAATTCATCTCAAAAAGTACTTAAACGATGGCATATGAATCAACTATATGCTATATATATAGATTGTATAGATATCTGTACTTAACAAATAAAAATCTATAATTTGCTTCTAGTTAATATTTTCTTGAGTTTATAGTTACCAAGACTTCAACTATTAAGCTTAGTTTCGCAGCTTATAGAGTTAAAAGAAGTGGAAGACAATATACAAGACTCTCTTTTCTCCGTTATGCTTATCCTTTTTGGCTTTTTACTTTATGAGAAATGCGTAAAAAAGCAAACAAGTAAAAAGCCAAAATTGCGAATAATGCGAATCACGTGGCACATTTGAAGCTGGAGCTGTGACCCCTTTGCACACACAGAAATATATATATATATATATATACCAGTAATATCAGCCATAACTGTAAAGGGGCGTTAGGTAGCTGCATGTTGGTTTGCTGCAACCACCTTTAGCAACCACCAGCACACCCCCAGCAACAAACCACCAGCAGCAAAAATATCGCGCAATCAACCATTACCGAACGCGATTCGTGTTGAGTGTTTCGATTTGCAGGCAAATCATAAAAACAAATGTATAAAATCAAATGGAAAATCAATGGAGCCAACCATCAAGTGTGTTGATGGCATCGCCCGCGGTTTGTATAAATTGCTTTATTGCCTAAATAATACAAAAGAGTTACCTCTTTGCCTGCCTTCTAGCCTGCCCTCTGCCTACCTATTGCCATCTTTTTAACTCTGCCTCTGACTCTGCCTTTGCCTCTGACTCTGCCTCTGTCTCTGCATATAAACGCCAGACCAGAGTATATTCATAATTCAATTTTAAAAATATTCATATATATATAAATATGTATATATTCTTTTTTTCTACCAAACTTACTCATAATGTAAAACCAACAAGCAACAGCAGCTAAAAATAACCAATATTCCTCTTGCTATATGCCATATAAAAAGGTAGTTTAAATCAGAGCAAATCTAACAGGGAGTTACTATATTATATGCTACTGATAAATAGTATAAAAGTAGCAGTATATTTCTTTATTGAAATTACTTTTACTTTGGGCAGAATTTTACCTAATCTGCCACAAAATTTCTATATATCCTTTGGCTAACCATAACCAGTTCTATATAACGAATATTAGCAGTAAAATTTTGACATATGCGTACCATTGTTATAGGGTATCTGGCAGTTAATTTAATATGACTCGACCATTCCATTGTTGTAGAAATAAGCTGTGGTTGCTAGGGGTAGAGGGTAGGTGGTTTGGGTAGGTGGTAGGGGGTACAGTAGATCCTTTATGAAATGTATACAACGTCTTCTTTGCATTCGACCGCCGAACCCAAAATAATTAAAAGTATTTGGCGTCTGTAAAGTAATTTTTAATTAAGTTGAAGTGCGTTGAAGTGCGCAGCTGATGGACTTGGGAGTGTGAGGGGTATACGAACGTGAAGGTTGAGGGATGCTCAACGATTGTTGCCACTGCTGCTGCTGCTGTTGCTGCTGGTTGCTTATTACCGTGCATAAACATAAACAATTTTAGAAATTAAATGATAATTTCTGAATATTTACATAATTTTATGCATTATCCCCAACGGCAAATACCGCGGGTCCACATGCCACCAACCGCCCTGCTACTCTACACAGCTCTATCATAAAATATTTGGTTTGGACTTTTGGCAATGGTTCTTGTACTTTTGTAGGCATTTAAATTAAGATATATATACATATAGGTGAGTCTCTGTCTCTCCCTATCTCTCTCTATCTATACAGGCAATTTTATTCATTATGCTTGACTTTTTTTTAACAGTGTTTATTTTCATTTTTTTATGTTTTGTTTTCCTTTTGCTTTTTTATTTGTTATTTCTTTCGGTGTGTGTACTATTTTGGCAAATATTTACCTTATGAAATTTCATTGGTTTTGGCTGGGAAACAAGGAACCGTTAATCTTAATCTCAATGATTGCTATCAGCAGTCTCCAAATTGATTTTAGTTTCATTTACGTTTCCTGCTGTTCATTTTGAACATTCTCCATTCTCTCTCTCTCTCTCTGTCTCCCTCTCTCTCCTGTTGCTCCTTCTACACTCACACACTATAACTGTTCTCCTGTCGTTTGGCTTGCTCATTGCATTTGGCAAACTCGCGCAAACGCCAGCGCATAAATATTTATGACGAGTCGCAATAGCTGGGGGTATAGTGTTTGAAGGGGAGAGGGGGGCGTGGCATGGCGTTAAGTGGCGGCCTGTAAGTCAGTAAGCTTTTGCTCTAGTTTGGATGCCAGCCAAATGCAATGAAATTCTATTTGAGCATTTGCAATGCGCCCGTTTCCACTTTTTGAGTGGATCTTCATTTGGCGCGTCGATTTCTTCTCCAGCTCTTCGCTTCGCTTTTCTCTTCGCGCTGGTCGTTTCTTTTTTTTTCGCTGAAGTTTTAATTAAGTGCAAATTATAAAAGTGTAAATTTTTTTTATACTCAAACCAAGCACAGCGTTCGTAAAGGGGTGTATTCCTCGGAATTCGAGTTCTTTTATCTTTATCCTAGCTGTAATTGATATTCACCTTCAATGAGAAATTACATTTGCTCATTCTTTCTGCTCTTCTTCTTGCTAGACAATTATTAAAACTAATTTGTAAGGATATTATAAATTTTGAAAGAATTGCGCCTTAGCTGATG
Source organism: Zygothrica quintamaculata (assembly GCA_037044455.1). Lineage (NCBI taxonomy): Eukaryota > Metazoa > Arthropoda > Insecta > Diptera > Drosophilidae > Zygothrica > Zygothrica quintamaculata. The sequence continues at coordinate 527,363 of JBAMBS010000878.1, read as the reverse complement.
TGAGATGGTTATGCATTGGGTAGAGTCCATTGGGTATAAGGGTTAAGGTAGTTCTTATATAGCTTTGCATATGAATGGAAATAAAATGAGTATGGGAGTGTGAGAGAGACACGATTTTGGCATAAGTAAGAAAAATTAATATGCTGCATAATTAGGCGATAAGCACAGCATGTGGCAATTGGCATGTGACCTACACTTTCCACCTTCAACTCTTCTTCTCATACTTTTAAGTTTGAGTAACAGAACATAACTGAACATCATAATATAATGCTCAATAACGTTAACGCTAATGATGCCAGCGAAAGCAACAGTAACAGCAGCAACATCAGCAGCAGCAGCAGCAGCAACAAAAGCTGTAAGCAACAACAGCCGGCAACTTCAGCAACATAAATGTATGTCGACCTAGTATCTCTCTCTGTGTGTGTGTGTATATGTGTGTAAGGATTGGGTGTTACATGCAGCAAAGTACTCCCCAAAGTGCCCCTAAATGCAAGAAATGACAGTCATTTCATATTTGTTGTACTCAACGGGCTGCGTTGTTGCTCAGGATACGCACACAAGGATACCGTGTCATAAAATTAAATACTTCACTGGAGAATTAAATGCAGTAAAAAGTGGGCGTGAGTATGGGCGTGGTTGTGAGTGTGGGCATGGTGCGTATACAACAGCCAATACTAACATAAACACGGGCGACAGCTACACACACACAGCACACACACATAGCGCACACCTACCAAAAGGTAAATATAACACAAATGACAACTGTCCAAAGGGGGAAGGGGGCGTGCAACGAGGGTTGGTATTAGGGTATCGCTGGTATGGGACCAAGGATTTGGAGCTAGAGTGACTGAAGTTGAAAATGGTGCTAATAACTAGTTTAAAGCTAGACGTGTTTTCATTACGACTATTATAAACATTACGGATTTCTCACAATCCCCAGAAGTGTTACTCAACACGTTTTTGCAGTCTCTAACTTCTACAGAAGATTTAGTGCTAAAGCTATAAAATAAGAGAAATAAATATATTCTTAATAACAGACACACACACACACACACACACAAAGACACACAGATAGTATAAGCTGACTTACGCATTAGTTGAATAGCTTCGACAGATCCTTGACCCACGGTTGCCACATTAAAGGATAGCTACAACCAAACAGTCCATAAAATATTGTAAGGAGCCGGGCTTTCAGGTAACTTATGGACCCGTTAAGTGTGTGGGTGTGTATAAGTGTGAATAAAATCTGACCGCAATTCGCAATGTTGGCAAATTGATGGACCAAAGTATCTGTCAAAACAAGACAGTCAAGACTTATCAGCGTACTGAGTGAGCAAGCGCAAGCAAGCAAGGATTTGTTTGGGTAAACTTTGATTTTTATTTTAGTCCTTGGATAATATGAAAGTCACAGCTGATAATTTCATAACGGATTTGCTACAACTGTCAGAAAGCAAACCGAAAATCCACATTATGATTTACTTAGAAAGAGATTAAATATGAAGTTTACTCTCAGCTCAGGTGTAACAAACGCTTAATACGATCTGAAAAGTAGCACTTGACGTTGATGTTGCTGCTGCTGTTTGTATTTTATGTATTATTTCTCTTGTTGGTGTAGTTCTGCTTTATAATTGGCTATAAATTTTCACTCCATCTTAGTTTTTTCAGCGGACATGCTTACATTTTGACTGGTCGATCAATTACTTTTACTTACTCAAAACTCCATTTGTAACTGTACTGTTTTACTCAATCGCAGTCGCCTTCTCTTCTTTGCTGCCCTTACAGTGGCGCATGATTTGTCTTCTACATACAAAAACAATCAATTCCTGGAGCGATGCTCTCTGATCGCTGCGATTGTTTAAGTTTGACCACTGTAAGTGGATTTCGTTTAATGCTTGTGGATTTCGTTTGACTGCTGGTGCATTAGTATTGTGCGTGCGTGTGCATAGCCCAATAACGTTTAGGCAATTGTGGATCGTACTATCGTAGGCAGCGCTCTGTGGACTTTATGTTCTGTATGTGGATTATATATGACTTATTCTCAGATCAAATAAGCTAAGAACAACGCTTATAAATCGCTTTATGCATATGCAATATATACCATGAATATGCATTTTAAAACGAAACAATTAAAAATAGATAATTTACTTGTCTAAAGTAACTTTTGTTTCATTTCTTATGAGCATTTAATCAAGCAAGAATAAATATCACATAACACATTTGGTAACTTATTCGCGTATTAAAATGAATTTGCAATTGGAAGCGGAAATTGCCTCAGCTCAATTGCTATAATTAAAACTAACCAGCACTGATTTTAGCCAAGATCTTTAACAGGCCTCCGACTGCAGGGTCCTGCCATGGATGATTGTCTTGAGCAGGCGGCGATGCGGTTTTGTTAAAATTACATTTGGCAAAGTTTTATCGCAGCTGCGGCAATAGCGTCAGCGTCAGCGTCTGCTTCTCTGGTTTACTGCGACTGCGGCGGTACCAGTGGCAATGGTAGTGGCAGTGGTATTGGTAGTGGTAGTCGCAGTAGCAGATTTTGTGGCAGTGGCATGATATCGGGATTGTAATTAATTGCGGCCGCTGCATTTCGGGGTGGCCATGGTAATTGTGGCGTGCAAATTAAAAGGCAGCTTGACAGTGGGAAAGAGTGTGGAAAAAGTTAAGGAAAACCAAACACAACACTTTGAAAGTGAGCGTTGAAATAAACCGAAACCAAAACAAAAGCAGAACGTTGTGAATACAACAAAAAAAAATAAATAAAAATGAACAGAATGGATAAAAAAGTCAAATGTAAACAGTGCCAGCAGCTACAACAGTATAGCCAAGAGCCAAGGAGTAGAGGAGTAGAGGAGCAAAGCATCGATAGATGCAAGACAAGCAAATAAAAGTAGAGACATACAAGTATTATGTATAAAGAAATGAAAAACAAAAGAAAAGCCGCGAATTATCCCTGTAGCAATTGATGGTTAGCAAAGTGAAGAGCGGTAGTTGGTATAAGTTAAAGAGACTTGCAAAAAGTCTCCGATTTCAAAGTGTTTGCTTTAGATGTTGCTGGTGTTGCTGTTGCAGCCACTAATGGGAACAGTTAGAGTGTTGCCATTGACAACAACAACAACAAAGCACACAAAAACCTGCCTAAAAGTGTTGCCGTGCAAATTGAGTGGGAAGGCAGCAAATCACATCAAAAACATATTTGAATATTTGCCGTCACTTTGCTTTCAGCGATTCTCCAATGGGGTGTGGCAAGTGGTTTCGATGGTTGCTAGTGTCAGTGTCGTAGCCAGTGTTTGGCTAAGCGATATGGAGAGAGAGAGCTAGTATATACTTTTCAAACAGAATACACTGAAAGAAATTGCACATACTTTTATAAAATATAAATTTAAATTTATAAATTTTTGTATTTCATTTCCTATTATAAAGAAACTGTTTATAATCTAATATTATTATATAATAATAATGTATATTTTTTTTTTATTTATATAGAATAAAAATAAAATAAACATACTTTACTTTAATTATCTTTTAGTCTTTTAATTTGTGTTTTAAATTTGCTGAGTGTAACGCGAACAACTGCTGAAATCTCAACAATTTACATTGTGCGCGTTTCACTCGACATTCCTCTTCAGCCCGCACTTCGTCTCTGTGTATTAATTCGGCGCGGTAAGTAAAGCTTAACCGTTGCCTGACACCTTGTGTACATTACGGAACGAAGCAGCTTGCCTACCAGCTATGGCAAATGTCTCGGACTGAGCTCACTCTCTCATATTCCTCATTCTTGCTATTTGCCTACCTGAGTGTGTGTATATATGCGTATGCATGTGTGTGTTTGTATATGTGCTGGCAAGTGTATTGTCAGTGAAATGCCTGAGGCAAAAGTGTGCATTACGAGGTTTTAAATTACGCGAAAATACACACACAAACACATATGTGCATACGCTGACAAAAGTCAAGCTCAAAAACGTTCAACCTCAATGTACGCTCAATGTCTTGTGTATGTTGAGTCTCTCTACTGTAGCTAACTGTAAATGGAATAAGTGGAATGAGTGCAAGCCTCGACGTTAACATTTGTGGGTTCTATCTGCAGCACCAGCTCTGCTCTCTGCTCGTATCAATAGCAACGCTTGACAGCTTGTTAAAAGTGTTGAAATTTGTAGCAATTAACTAATATAATAATTTAATTATATTTATTAATACACGATATTTAATTTAGTTAGTTAGTTGAAAATGATTATCGCATTTACTTACATTGAACATTTACTTAAGCAGCTTTAGTGTAAAATATTGTAAATATGTGTTCAAAATAGTTATATGCAACACGCCATTGTCTGCTGGCAATAAATATCAGTTGTATTTATCTCTTGAGTGGAAACATCTGGTATTCTACACGACCTTCACCTTTTTGGGTTAGCTGTAGTTGTTAGTTGCTGGAGAGGGAAGTGGGTTGGTGGAAAATTGTAAAACAGCTTAAAAGGTCAACTATAGCTACTACTTTAGTATCAGGCAAGTAACTCGTATTGACAAGAACTGTGAAAGGTATACAAACAGCTGCCATTTGGCTTTGAAGCTCACTTGGCTTTCTCTTTAGCAGGCTTTGCATATTTGCATGTAAATACAGGCAAAACACAAACACACACACATACATATATACCATAATATATATGTGTAAATATATATATATGTATGTGTAAGTACTAAATTGCAATTTGCGTTTTATTTTATCACATTTTAGAGAGAATGCCAAGTGCTTTAGGCTCTCTCTATCTGTCTTAGTCTCTCTCAAGCATTGGCAGCTGCTGGTTAGATACGAGTAGTTACAGTAAAGGTAAATTGAAAGGCAGCTACTAATTGAGTAGCCTGTTTCAGAACCTTTGGCTTAACTCACTCACAAACATATATATCTATATATATATATATATATATTATATATATATATATATATATAAACTGATTGGTCCGCTTTCATCTCTTTGACATTGTGCAAATACAATTTGCGGTTGCAATTTACAAAATTTCTAATTAATTTGATGCACTTTAAATTGTAAGTTTTTAGTGGCTGTTGCACGCACAACGCAAGAAATTTAATGAGAACTATTTTATATAACTAATTGGCCATGGTCTGTGCAGCTAATAACTTGGCCGCGAGTGCGGGTGCTGACCATAATTATGGGCCATCAAGGCCAAGCTGGTATCGCCTGGAGACTTCAATTTCTATAACCATTTGCACATGCGGCTGCAAAAGCGTATTAATTTCAAGAAATGTTCTGCAAGCAGCTGCTAACTATAGTTCAAAGGTTACCAGCACACTCACACACACACACACACACATATATATATATATATATATATATAGATCGTTATAGCTGACCAAGTAGCATTTCGTTTAGCAATTCATTTCCATTATCATCATGAAAATCATCAAAACTTTTCTAGTTTTCTCCGTTTGTTTTTTATGTAACATGTTGATGCTTATGTGTGTGTGTGTCTTAGTGGTTCTTAGTTGCAGCAGTGCAGCGGTATACCACTTTTTTTTAGTTGCAATTACATTAAAAAGGATATGGCAGTGACAGCCTTTCTCTTCGCATAGCATAGCCAACGTTACGTATACGTAATCGGAATGCCTCACGTTAATGCCATTGCGTCGCAGTCGACATCGCTGTCGCTGTCTGTGTTACGGTCAACGGCGATGGCGAGTGTGTCTCTTAAATGTTCATTAAACTGGATTTTTATTGTGGATCGTAAAAAATTCAAAGCTCCCATTTAATTCACCCGCCTAACCAGAAGAGCAGCAAACGGACAACAGCAATAGCTACAACGTTCTTGGCGAACCAGAAACTTCATTTGACTTGGCATCGAAACATAAGGTGCCACTTGCTGCTTGCCACTTGCCACTTGCCACTTGCCACTTGCCACTTGCCACTTGGCTGCTTGGTCAGCAGCAGCAGTAGCAGCACTTGAGTTGAAGTCATAAAAGTGAACAGTTAGCGATTCGTGGCTCAAAGCTTGTTTTGGCCAGAGTTTCGTTTCGATTTGAAATATTTTGCACTTTTATTGATTTTTGGCTTACCGATGCGCTGCATATTAAACTGGACATTGCAGCAACTATACTTACTTACTGCAGCAAGTGCCACGCCTTCCGCGCAGAGTTGTCATTATGCATGCCCCGCTAAGCTTTTTTTTTCAATTTGCAGCAGTTTTTACATTAAGTGAGCGGGGCACAGTAAAATCCTTTTTACGGCAAATTGTGCTGCATTTTAAGCGGAAATGATGCGCGTCCTGCGGCGGCACATCCTGCCCACAAAATGGCCATACCCTGCCACCGCCACTACCACTTCCAGTTTACCTCCCTTTCACTCTTTTTACTGCTTCTACTTCTTCTTCTGCTGCTGCTGCTGCTGCTTCTACTATTTGCTGTCGCTTCAGCCAAAATATTTGCATATTCATCTAAACAAAACACCAACTTCCCGTGCAGCCAACAGACAAATGGCAAAAGGCAAAAAAAAGAGGAGAAGGCCAGGACAAAATAGAAAAAAAAACGCTGAACAAACATTTGAAAAGAAATGCGAGGGTGACTGCAGCAGGAAGGCAGCACAAGGGACGCAGAACGTTGAACGATTGCAGGCAGCGGCAAAGTCTAATGGCCAAAATGACCATGAGCAGCCATGAGGGCGCCAAAGGGTTGCAGCAGGGTGCAGCTATGCTGCTGCATTGTGGTGCACTTTTGGGCGTGACAGGCGTGGCAGCAAGTCATCTTCAGTGCACGCTGGCCATTAACTTTGCGTCGTCCTGCCAAGCTGCGGCATATTGGTAAAAAAAAATCTAAATAATTGACAACAAGCAACATCACAAACATTGATTGTTGTTGCTGTGATTTTTGGCAACCCAAACATCGCAACATCCCCAAACTTGCTTACATCCTGCGTGTCCTGCGCTGGTCAGTCTAATTGCCTTATCGCTTTCAACGCTGACAAGCGTTCAGGCGTGATCGAGAAGTCAAAGCCCTTTGACTTTGACGCTAAAGCTGAGTGGACACTTTGCCAATTGGCCACAAAAAAGAGAGAAAAATAAAACAACAACTTTAAATTGAACACACTCTAAACACACACACACATCACATGGCAATTGCAATTTGTGTGTGCAATGCGCTTTTCGTATGAGTTTGTTAGATTTTTGAGTTTGAAAAGGGTTTTTTTGGGAGTGAAGGGAAAGGGGGCATATGCTGACGTTAACACGCTGAAATATTTCATAAGTGTGGACAGCAAAAGAAGCAATCAACAGAACCGCAATAGGAATTGCTCATAGCACATGGCTGATGGCTCATGGCCATAGCCATGACTAACGGTATACAGCAATGTGGATTGTACAGCGAGCGACCATTGATTGCAGGTTAGATTGGCAATTAGGCAAAATTGGTGGACAGCTGGGCATCAGATAACATCACAACGCGCTAAAGGTAGGATAGCTGAAACTATGCCTGTTATTCAGATAACAGCAAGAGTGATAGAGAGAGAGAGAGTGAAAGGGAGAGGAAGACAGACTGATATGCGAGAGAGCTAGTAACTTGATGCTTATCGTAGGTTGAGGGATGTATGAAATAGTAGTAAAATAAGTACTGATTAGACGCTTGTTCACTAATTTGGTTAATTGAAACTCTGCAATGACCACAATACACATGCTACAATACACATACAAACACATATACACATACATTCACGCACAACAAAGCATTGCCTAGGGGCAAAGACACACAACTCATTTCTAGCCACTTCACTTTGTAAGTAACTTGTAGCAAAAGAGTCTAGCAAGTGTGCAACTAAATAAAAATTTATGCCAAACCCAGCCAACAAAGTGCCTACACATACACACAAACACATACACAGATATATATATATATATATACATAAGATGGCAACTATTGCAAAGCACTTGACCACTTACACTTATGCAATTATGAAATTGCCATAGAAAGTGACACTTTTATACGTCCTACTGCTGCTTGTGCTACTTGCTGCCATTGTCCTTTTTAGCAATAAGCAGCCTACGAGTGCAAAAGAGATAGCAACGTATATAGAAGTAAATTGCGTTTCGAAAACTCTTAACAAAGTCATTTGCTCCAGATGCTGCCAGTTAGCCTGCAAAGCATGGAAAGAGTCGCATACAGCATCAACTCCTGGGCGACAAACACAGACGGAGCCACAAAAAAGAGACAGACAGAATTGAAGAAAGAGTGAGAGAGAGTCGAATCGAAAGACACATGTGGTTAAAGGCGTAGGGTTAAGGTGTTCTGACCAGATAGAAACGGTTAACATTAAATTTAGGCAACATTTTTGCTTCGTACAAAAGCAGGCAAAGTTTGGGGCGTTGTAGGCGTGGCAATTGTATAGCTTCAGCTGCAAGTTGACAACTAGTGGCAACTGGCAACTGGCTAACGGTACAATACGCTTAAATTTCATTGTGCCACGCTTAGCATTTAGGCCACTTACTGTAATTGTCCAAGTTCCAGCGTCAAGAGAGAGAAAATTAAGTGCAGAAAGCGATTAGAGCTGAACTTGGAACTATTACTTGGAACTTGGAACTATAACTAGAAACTAGCAACTAGTTATTTTGAACTAGTGAAAGAACTTGGTAGTACCAAAGTTAAAGGACTCGAAAGTGGTCAGGGTCAAGGCATGTACATTATCATGAAGTTAGCCAATTGAGGGTTGGCATATCTTGCTGCTTTGGGCCATCAACATAAGTTGGCCAAAAATATGCGCCGTAAATTTACAGTTTTATTGCTGCCACTTTAACTGTATGTCATTGCGAATGTATGTGTGTGTGTGTGTGTGTGAGTGTATCTATTTGGACACGTGTCTCTTGCTATTCAAGTAAACAATTGCAACTGTTATTTTTCTTACGACTATTGTGGAGTCGCGACCATTTATTTTGGCCATGGCATTGGGGTTAAAGGGGGGATCAATGCTAGAGGGAGCGCGGAGAGGGCTAACAGTATAAATACAAGTAGTTTGAAGTTTATTTCAGTATACGTTGAAATTGAGTGCTATAAATTTCTGCCATCAATTTGTAACTCTCTCAAGCTTTTTGATTGGCAACATTTCTCGCAGTTTTTCACGCTTTTACTTTAACTTTTCCTTTTTCATTTGTATAATTTTTAGTTAAAATATATCAAAAATATGATGATAGTTTGTTAACTGAAGATAGTAGACATTGCTAAGTTAATTATGGCCAAGTTAACTGCCAAGTTTTCTGTCTGCTCTCAGCATTTAACTCGCTGGCGCTGATCAACTCTCCAGAGAGCAAGCGTCTATAAGACCCAATGGTAGGGGTAAGTGTATATGTGTGTGGCTGGTAAATTGTTGTGGTGCCTTTTAGCCAACATGTTAGCAGACAGGCAACCAGCCAGGGAACTGCATGGATGCCACAGTGTTAGCCAAGCAAGCGGAAACTCACAAAATAAATGCAACATTTGGCAGCGCATTTCATTGCAAACGGAAAAGTGGCCGCTCTACGTGTATGTGTTTGTATGTGTGTATGTGTGTTAGTGTGTGATAATGTCTTGCTTAAGATTACGCACAATAGCTGGGGCACCCTGCTGATGCTGCTACTTCAACTGCTGCTGCAGTTACAGTTGCAACTTGCTGCCAGAGTTGCCATTTCAGTCTTCATTTTGCAATTTTCACTGGCACTTTCTTTGCCACGCTGCTACCCTTCGTTGCAACTTTTATTGTTTCAAATTTTATTGCTGCATCACTTTGTGGCAGACACACACAGACACACACGCACACACATAGAGACGCACACAAACGATGGCTTCCTTTTGAATTTTTCTTGATGCCTGTCCAAGTGGAGCATTACTTGCGCTACTTTTATTGCTCACATTCAAGTGGTATGTGTATGTGTGTGTGTGTGTTTGTGTATATGACTATATGTATATATGCATGTATACTTATGTGTATATATGTGTGAGTTAGCAGCAGTCGTAGCTAATCTCTTGATTATGTATGACATACGCATATGTGCAGCATTTTGAGTAGCCTCTGCCGATGGCAACTGCGGCAGCGACTGCAACGACTGCAGCGACTGAAACGGTTATTTATGATTTCGTATACCCAGTGTGTTCGGGGTCAATAAAAAATTCTAAAATACTGTTATTGTTCCAGCTCCGTTTGCAGCACAACAGCTGCGTCTCAGCGTGTCTCTATTCCTGTCAGTAGCTGTATCTGTGTGTGTATGTGTGTGTCTATATGTGAGTCTGTGTGCTTGCCAGTGTGGCCAGCATTGAATATTATCCAACACAATTTACGTTGTCAACGTGCAAAGGTCAGTCAGCGATAGTGCAATAGTTGCTGCTTTTTTCATTATTGTTGTTGCTGTTGTTGCTACTGTTGTTGTTGCTGTCAATGTTGTTCATTTTGTTGCTATTGTTGTTGTTGTCTCTGTTGTTTTTTTTGGTTACTATTGACGCTGACTTTGCTGCTGACGTTGGCGTTTCAACGCGCCGCTTACAACCTTATTTGCACTTCAGTTTTTCCTGCTTTATTTACCTCCCTCTGTCCTCTATCTCTCCCTCTCTTTCTCGCTTTAACAACCACATATGCAACGAGCTCTTGTTGACTCTATTGGCGTATGTTTGCCGCGTTTACGCAGCGCACAGCACGGACATTCAACGCTTTCTTTGTTTGTCTTTCATTTGCGTACAGCGCCTTGGCGTATGCAATACCAATTGCCATTGTGTACACTAACATTGGTTGGCCGTACAGCAGAGTTCAGGCCACCAATGCAATGCTTGTTCTAAAGGAATTGTCTGTATGCTTTAGCTTTAGCTTAGTATCCTACAACGTTGGCCATTTGCTTAATGTTTTTCCTTTTATAGACATATCGATAACATGCTGAGCATACACGATATGCAAATTAGTCTAAAAGGGAAATTGCTTAATGTTGTTAACACACACACACACACACACAGAGACACATATTGTTAATACAATACTTAATAAAGACAAAGAAGGACAGAGATAGAGCGAGCGTAATAGGAATTACTGTTTAAAATAACATTTTCAATATGATTGAATATTTTTTTTGTTCAAGGCATTAAAATCCTGGCTGAAAGCTCCTTGACCAACTTGATTATAAGGCAACAACAAGAACAACAGCTACAAAAGCAACATAAACGCAAACACAAACACAAACACTAATTAAGCACGCTCTAAATGATGCATTCATACAGCGGAAATCTGGCCTATAGACCGTAAGCCCTTTTGCTACACTCCTTGACGTCTGGGATAATTAACGGCAAACCAAAATGGAACTTATTGTGTGCCAATGGAATTAACGGATTTTGCTGTCAGTGCAACAAACACACAGACAAACACATGTATATACATGCTCTCTCTTGCTGTATGTGTGTGTGTGTGTGTGTGGTAAGCAATTGATTGAAAATCAATCCAAGCACTTAAACTTTTAAGCAGGTTTTGAACTATGCAAAATGCACTGTTGCATAAAAAAAAACACACACACACACACTAACACATACACATATACATACATATAGACACACTTATAGCAGCACGCATACAATACACAACACAAACAAAATGGCCGACAAAGCAAACGGCAAAAAAATTTCCTTTGCAATGCAAACCATAAAGCAAAAGCAAAAGGCGAAAGGCGCAGGAGAAAGCCAAAGAAATACAGAAGAGAGGAGCAAAAAAAATTGCATATTAATTATGTTTTACTGGCACAGTGCCATAGCAGCTAGAGTGAGAAAGCAATACAAATATATATGTATACAACAAATGCAAAAGGAAAGGGCTGAGAGTGAGGGGGAATCATGCAGAATTTAATTTTCACTTTGAACATTTGACTGGGGCCCATACTGCAGGCTGTGTGAGGGCGTGGCATTAACTTTACGTATTCAGGGCGCGTAAAGTGTTTTGTGAGCTTTAAAAAAAGCGCACTAATACATACACAAACACACACACACATATACATACCCATGCTGCCACATGCTGTCTCTGGTATGGATGCTGCAGTCGTGTGCATCTTTCAAAGGTGTTTGTGTTTAGCCGCTTGCTGTTTGTTTACAGTTTTTGCAAAGCTTTCACTAGATGCACGCACTCACTCACTGCCATACACACACACACACACCTATGCAGGTATACATATTGAGGGAAACACATAAACACCTACCATTATCTTACATGCAGCTCTGGCGCTTACTTTTCCTGCCTCCCTTTTGTATGCATGTGTGTAGCTGCATAGGTATATGTTTTTACCCTACTTCTTCTTCTACTTCTTGTTCTTCTTCGGCGAACTAAAAATGGAAAATTGAACAACAACTTCTGCTCGCTTTCCTGCCCGAGCGAGCGGAAGCTGCAGCGCTGCCCCACAAAAACCCAAACCAAAGCCAAAGCAAACGCCAGTACCACCAGTAGCACCACTGGCACCACCCAATTGCCAAGACTATGAAATGTTTTCCTTTGCCAAGGTAACTACTAGTTGTATGTGTATGCGTGTGTGTTTGTGTGTGTGTGCAAGCCTGCGCTATCAAACTGCAAGGTTAACCATAATGAAAGTAAAATGTTAAAAAAAAAAATATATTTGATAGTCGATGATTTTCGCCAACGTAACAACAACAACAAGGACGAAAAGCAGCGGTTGTATATGACTAGAAAAAGTACTTTACCAATACAATTATATAATAAAAGATAAGTCCTATCATAATTTCGTTTCAATTATATGAAGAAAAATCAGTTGCTTCGCTCCTTTTGCAGCTGCTGAAAAATTCTGTTTAAATTTGTCTTAAGCCAACTTATAGGGCTTAAGCCGTAGCTGGGCATAATATATATACCATGAGTATTCACTTTTTATTTATTTTTTATGCGTGAATCACCTGTACAGTGTTCATTCCATATCGAAAAAATATAATTGCAAAAATATTGCCTGCTCTTTGCTTTGACTTTCACATCCTTTTGGGGTTTTTTTCTGTTGCCCAATTAATTGCACAAAATGTACCGCAATATTTTTTTTTTGTTTTTGATAAAACGCTTTTGCCTTTTTGGCCAATTTTTTTTTTAACGCATATTTAATAATAACTTTTGGACCTGTCTGTTGTTACGTTGCGGCTGCAGTTGAGCCCATTGCAGTAGCTGCGCACATAACTGTGCTACACTTCTTGTACATGTACGTATGGGTAAGTCTGCGAGTTTGTGTGCGTGTATGTACGAGTGTGTGTATGTTATGTGCTGGCATGGGCATTGTTTTATTTGCTGTTGTGCGTTTATCGCTGACCAAACGAGGAGTAACAACAATTGTTTGTCTTTAATTATGTTTGGGAGCGTTGCCATTTTTGCGCTGCACAGGACCTACTTATAAGCACACACACACACACACACACATACATAACACTTATACAGAGAGAGGCCTGAGCCTGCCAAGATGTTTGTTGCTGTTGTTGTTGTTGTTGTTGTTGTTGTTGTTGTTGTTGTTGTTGTTGTTGCTGTTATTACTTGGCGGCGCCAGTGGCAAAAATAAAATTAAATGAAAACATTTCCTTTTCATTTGCGCACGCATAAAATGCTCAGAGTTCCAGCGAGCATCAAGCAATCGTCCAGACAGCCAGCTAACATTGATGATGGCTGAAAGCTGAGAGCTAAGGGCTGATAGGTTTCCCTCTTTGTGGGGTGAGAGGGGCTGCTTTGCATATGGGAAACATGAAAGTGCCGCATACACTACTCGTATTTTAAATTAATTAAACGGACGAACTGCAATATTGATTGAAGACGTCGCAAGTAGTGTGAACGCATGCTTCATGTGTGTGTGTGTGTGTGTGTTTGTGTGTGTGTGGCAGTAGTTGCAAGGATTAAGTATCACTCAATGTGGCGTATGCAAAATTTTAATTGACAGGCCAAGTAGCATGCAACAGAAGGAGGCAGCAGTGCTGCACTTTATTTCATCAACTGAGTCCAGAGTCGTCAGCATAATCAAAGGAGCAGCTAGGCGTGGATTGTTGTAACTGTAACTGTAGCTAGCAGCTGGCTGTAGGCTGCGGGGCTGAGGGGTGAGGGCAGCTGTTGCCGCCGCAACTGGACAGCTTCATTTCGCGACGTTGCATGTCAAAGTGAAATATTGGCTGGAGACACGTAATAAATTTAAAAAAAAAAAAAATAAAAAAAAGAATTCTCTTTTTTTGTTGTAGCCAAAAAGAAGAAGCAGCATAAAAAAGAAGTGGCACAAAAATGTGCGTGTGGAGAGAGAGGGAGAGAGACATAGAGAGGGCATCATATAAGGGTGAACTAAAAGTCAGTGTGTTGTTTGAAGGGATGGTGTAGCAAGAGGGGAGGGGATGCGACGCATTGCCGCCAAAGTGGTTTGCACGGCTGCCTGCGTGTCTGTCATGCGTGCATTTGCCACATACTCGTCGCAATTGTTGTTGTTGTCCTTGTTGCTGTTGCTGTTGTTGCTGCTGTTGGTGTTTCGTTATTCCGAATTCGGCGGCTCCTCAGTGTGGCGTGAATCGTAAATCAACGATTTAGGCGCATGCACCAAGCGTAGCTCTTTTCATTTTATTTTCCTACAATTTTCCATTCTTTTTTTTTTCATTCATTTCTCTCATCTCTGTTGCCATTTGACATTTTGCAGGTTTGCAAGGAAACAAGCATGTTGAGTGCACAAATACCCTACAAAATATATAATAGAGTATATTAATGAAACATGAGATGGTATTAGCATATATATATATATATATATATATATATGGCATATATATTCATAAAACTGAGCTTAAGGTTGAAATTTCGTTGGATTTTCAATGTATTTTTACTGCAGCTGAGACTTGATTCCTGAGCTGATCACCTACACTATATAAAGCAGAGCATAGCTTTTACTTTATGATGGTTTATCTGCTTTTAGACGCAGCTCAATTAAAAGTCCTTGCAGCTGCCTTTGATGCGAAATCATTTGAAAATGGACGACGCTGCGTATACGCAATAACGCGTCGTTGTCGTGCGGATGCCCTTGTTACTCCTTGCCTAGTGTCAACACATCAGCATGTTGCTGCTGCCGCTATTGCTGCTGCTATTGGTGGTGTTGCTATTATTGTTGATGTTGCCACAGCAGCAGCATCAGCCCTCTCATGACATATTGATTTGATGCGCTGCTATGTCGAGAATTTCCATTAAATTTGCGCGGCATCAAAAAAAAAAATATAAGCAAATTTTTTATATATATATTTCTACAGGCATTTGCCATTAGAAGGCAGACAATGAGCTCAACCGCGACCCCTGACCACAACACCTATGTGTATAGCCCCTGACCTGACATTGTATCTGGGTTTCATTTTTATTTTTACTGTTTTTTTTCTTGGGGCAATTTCCAATCGCTGCGAAAACTGCGTCGCACATCAATCAGAGCGACATCGAGTGGGGAAGAAGTGAAATATTAAATTGGCCCTTTTGTTGCGTAATTGAAAACATAATTAACACAAATTTATTAGCTGGGAACGTGCAGCGTGCAACGTGCAACGTGCAACTCTTTGATCAACCAACCCAGAGTGGACCAACCAACCAATCGTTGAACTAATCGCCTCAAGCTGTGTCGCTTGTCGCAGGCCCTTCGCGAGGCAACGAATATTATGCAAGTGGTTGGCAAGTGGCAACTGTTTGACAGGGCACTAATTTAATTAATCCAAACTTCAATTACACTAGTCAACAAAGCAAAAGTTTCTCTATTAAGTACAAATCAAATAATGGTTATACTATGCGTATACTTAATATCTGCCTTATGCTAAGAATTAAGCAGTTGAAGTAGTTCTTTTTTTTTTTGATGTTTAGTTGCATAGTGTAGGTTGCACTTACTGTTTGTTAATACCTTAACTAAATATATACTGTTACAACAGTCTCATGTACTGCCTAGATCCTGACTAAAGTTCTATGCAAAGTTTTTGCTCTTTCTCTTTCTCTCTGTGTCTGTCTTATCCTGGCTGCTTTTGGATGTTGCTTGCAGGCGCAGTTAGTTAATGCTGCACATTATTTCGACAGCGTAACACACCAATAGCAACATGAAAACAACAACCAACTGACTTGCTGTTGCTACTCTGCTTTTCCCCTTTCCCCCGCCACTGCTGCTGCTGCTGCTGCTCCATCCTGCCGGCAGCAGGACTAACTACGCTTTTTTGACAAGCTCATGCATGTGACTTTGTCGTTTATAACTGCCATCCGGTGTCTTACTGTATCCCTATATATGTATGTATGTGCATTAATGTGCGTGTGTGCGTGTGTGTGTGTGTCTGTGTGTTTAACTGTCTGTTGGTGCAAAAGTCTTGTATCCTTTTTAGCTACACTCGCCTCGACAGCCTTGCATTCATTTTAATTTTGAAACTTGTTTCCCTGGTACAACACACACACACATATATATATATAAATATGTATGTGTGTATGTAAGTATATGGGCTCAATTTGTGTCTGCGCCATATTACTTCCGCTGCACATTACGTTACGTATACGCCGCATGTGCCGCACTTCTTGTTTCCGTTTCTTACACGCTGCCACTGCCTGCCGCTTGCTGCCTGCCGTTTGCCGCCTGCCTCTGCCTGCCACACAACTAATTATTTTTCGCTTGACAATGAAAATGTTTAAGTTTAATTAAATGCAACTCGCGCTCTCTGCTTTCTTTTTCGACTGTTGCTGCTGCTGCTGCTTGTGCAAGTGTTGCTGCAAGTATTGTTGTTGCTGCGCTTGCCCCACCTGATGCTGCCATTTGCTAAAGTTCGAGTTAAGGCATCAGCTTAAGCTATAAACTGGCTTCTTGGCCAACTCGTGTGACTGCAACTTTTGCTATAGTTGCCAACAACAGCAACAATAACAACAACATTCCCCTTCCCCTTCTGCTACCCTTTTGTATATTTATGTCGCTTGTTTTCATTCGGAAAGTGTTAAATGTGCTTTGGATTTGCTGCACAAAACTCAATCCCCAACTAAAACTGTGCCATACATGCCAGTAAACCCCCATCCCCCCATCAGGCACCCAGTTGCTGTTGCCGTTGTACAGTTGTTGCAGCTTGAAATTATTTGCCAGCTCTAAGATAAAGTTGCTTCGCTTGCAACGAATGAAATTCGCAGCTAATTGCTGCAGTTCATTCTGCAACTGGCTGCTATCAGTGGCAGCCAAAAAGGATGCTGCTGCTGCTGTTGCTGCCACAAGCTTTGCAATGGAACTGAATATAAAATCCACACTTAATGCAGATACATACTCACACACACACATACTGATGCATACTTAATGTAAATGCATACTTAATAATTTTTTCATCTTGTGACTTAATGCCGCACTTTAAGAGTCTCTTTGGGTTTGTGTTGACACAAAACCCTACACACTAGGGTTTCATAGAGGGTTTCAGGTTGAAGCCTTAGCAATTTAATCGCTATAAATGAGTAACCTTTTGCCTTTTGCTGCTACTGCTGCTGCTGCTGCTGCTGCTGCTGCTGTGTTGTAACTTAAATGCTACTGCGGCATTTTTGCAATCTTTCCAAGTCATTTGCCACAGCAACTTGACACGCCACAAGCCGCCCACATAGCCTGCCTCTAGCTACTAGATTTCTTTTTGCTCTTGTTGCCACTTCCTATTGCCCACCTGCTGTGCCTACATAACTCTTTCTAACCCACACACACATAGAGAGAGAGAGAGAGAGAGAGAGAGAGAGGAAGAAAGAGCAAGCATCAAGCATCTTTGACAAACAAAACTATTTGTCTTTGAGCTGACTTTGGGCAAAAGTTACTGTTGTAGTTGTTGTTGTTGTTTGTTGCTAAGCTATTAGGAATCGATAATCATAAAAATGCTTGAAAAATGAGTTGCGGGCGCCCAATGATTTGCTACACAAAAGGCGCCAAACATTAAAGTTGTATGTGTGTATTGGGAGAGCGGCAGAGAGAGAGAGAGAAAAAGTGAGCTACGCGCTGCGGTCACACTTGTCATTCCGTTAATAAATTTTTAAGCGAGCTCTAAATACACACACACACACACACTATCTCACCCTTTCTCCTGCTCTCTCTATCTCTCTCTAAGCACAACTCATGCAGTTTATGCCTGAAAAGAAATAGAAAACAGCAAAAAAAAAGTTCACAAAAATTATTCAAAAATGCTTGCACACAATTTACCCAGCTAAGATGGGCGGCTGTGTTTTGGTAGGCGTGGCAACGCATATGTATATTATATGCGTGTGTGTGTGTTGGTATTTGTGTTTGTGTTTGTGCCATGTAAAGAGGTTGCTTGTGTGTTTGCCGACTGACTTGCTGTAAGTGTGTCGCTTTTTTGGGTTTTGTCATTGCATACATTTAGGCGCTCACGTTCCGCGCTTACTGCTGCTGCTGCTGCTGTTGCGAGAGTCACTCTCTACTAACTGTTTGCCAACGCGTTTTTGGTGGCGTCCATGTTTGCGTGCTAATGTTTATAAATGCTTAGCAAGCTTAGACACTAGACGCTGTTTGGAGCATCCTTTTGAATATTTTAATATGATTTAATATTAAACATCATTGTGTGTGTGTATGTGTGTGTGTGTGTATTGTGATTGTGTGCAAGTATGTGAACAAGTAGAGAGATCAAGATAACAAGGGATTACCAGAAAGCGTTTCGCATTGGTATCGCTTCGTCGTGTGGCTGCCATTTGCTTGGCCCCCAGTTGCCTCTCTTCAAGGATTCTTATTGAGTGTATAGGGGGGTGGGGACAGGCGCCGGCCCAGCATGCGAATATTAAGTAAATGTTTTGAATAGTTTTCCAAGTTATTTGGGCTACGATTTTTTTTTCTCTTTTCTTTTATTTCATTTTTTTTTCAGCTTTCAGTCAGAGGCGCCTCTGCCGCTGCTTTCAATTGCCAAAAGTCGGTGGCAAGTTGTTGGTGGCACTGGAAGCGTGTTAAAAGCCCAAATAAACGCATTTTAATTCAAAGTTTTTGGCTTACGCTAACATGCAGGCCCGCCTCTTAGTCATAAGGCTACAATATGTATGCGTATACGTATCTGTGTGTGTACGGGTGTGTGTGTGTGTGTGTGAGCGCCATTTTGTGTGCGGTTGAGCGTGTTTGTTAAAAGCTTTGAAAAGATTTGCCTTGTAATCGCATGCAGAAGAAGGACACGGGTTGCCAGGCAGATGAACAGATGAACATGGTTAGAGAGAGAGAGAGAGCGGGTAGAGAGAAGGAACAGAGAGGGACAGAGCGGGGACCAGGGGTAGGGTAGGGACAGGCAGGCAGGACATGGCGCGCCAACATGTTAAATCTCTTTGATGACATTGTTAATTTGACATACTTGGGTTGCTTTTTGTTGTTGTTGTTGTTGTTGTTGTTGTTGTTGTTGTTCTTGTTGTTGTTGTTCTTATTGTTGTTGTTGCATACCGCTTGACTTGATAGCATAGGCCCTGATTGGCGCATAAAAGGCATGTATAAAATGTGAATAAAAAACTTTTGTAGTGCCGAGCACAATCATAATGATAAGTTTGACAGGATTCTCTCTCTATACTCATAAATGGGATATCAAAAGCGCATAATCATTTTGGATTTATGTGCGAAAGGCAAAAACGTATAAAGCAGCAAGTAATAGGAAGAGAAGTAGTAGAAGAAGAAGAAGCAGAAGAAAAATGTTAAGCGTTGAAATGATTTGTCAAAGTGGTTTAGGACATAACTGACAATCTTAATGGGAAACTTTTGCTAAAAGTTTTGAGCTTGAATGAAAACGATTTTTCTTTATTTTTATTTTTATTTTTTTATTTTTTTTTTTGGGTTATCTAATCGAATGTTTATGTTGAAATGTTTGGCCAATTCATAGTTGTAAGTGTATGTTATATGTGGCATTATATGCTTGCCACATTGCTACACTTGCTACATGTGTCTTACACAGCTGAGATTTGCGTCTAATGCGTTAAGTAAGTGGAAAAAGTGTAAGCGTTCCCAAAGAGAGTGAAGGAGAGAGAAAGAGAGAGAGAGGTGCTAGAGTATGGTTACAAGCTAGTTAGAGTGTGTGTATGTGTGTGTGTGTGTGTGTGTGTGTGTGGGTGTGTGGGTGTGTACTTATGACTAGCAACAGCTACAGACAGCAGACAACAGTTGCAAGTTGAAATGTAGACAAGTTGTAGTCATGTTGCCGTTTTCAGTCTACAGTTTGCAGTTTGCCGCCTGCTGCAGGTGACAACTTCGTGAGTAGCACATAACAACAACAACAACTACACATACACTAACAACAACAGCATCAGCAGTAACAAGAACAACAGCAACAACCCATCATACACTTGGCTGCTGTTTGAGTAACGCACAGGACTGCAGCCCTTAGAGTCCGCAGGCTTTCACTTCTAGCCTTGTCTCTGGCTATGTATGCTCATTATGGCCAGCCTCTCTGACACACATATATATAGACATGTATGTATAGGAATATGTGTATATGTTAGTGTGTTTGTAATAGCTGATGTTTATTCGGCAACAAGTTCCAGTTTCATTTCATTTCTTGCTTTTTTTCACTTTGCTATCTCGCCTCTTAAACCAGCTCGAAAATTGTGGCGCCTGCGATGGCAGCAACCTCAAGGGGCTTACTCGAGTGCAGCTGAGTTATTTTTTTATTTTTTTTTTTTTTGGGCGGTATTCTCGGTTCGGTTTTTGGCCAGTGGGCGTGTCTGCAATGGCGCTCGTGCGCTGAATTCTTCTTAATGAGCGACATCAAGTGTTGTATTAAATGTCAGTCTGTGTTTATATGCAGCTATCTGGCACTGAGTGCGACTATCTGAAACTGTGTAAGAGTATCTCATATATATACATATATATGGTGCATGTGTGTGTGTGTGTGTGTGTGTGGCAGCAAGCAAGTATCTGTAATAAAATTTGTAATGAGTTGCAGGCACGGAAAAGGATTTTTGAGTGCAATTTATTTTATTTCAGCATTTTTATTTTTATTTCCTTCTTTTGCCTCGTTTCCTTTGGCATATTTTTATGGCACACTCACACACTTATATATACAGATATATATATATATATATATATTTCTACATAACTATAAAGATATTTCGCAATGCCCAGGGATACGCTATTTCATGCTCTCGGCTATGACATGTTTATTTCTGTTTGTATTTTATTTTTTATGATTTTTAATTACGCTCGCGCTTCGTATTTTACAAGAACCATAAAACGTAGCATACTTTACAGCGCACGCCGCTGCTGGATTCTTGCTGCAATCAGTCGAAAGACAGAGACAGAGATAGCAGTAGGTAGTAGTGGAAGGAACGCATTTGGGGCTTAGATTGCACACGAAGCTTAAGCTACAGCTAGCAAAGCAGCAGCAGCAATGGCAGCAGCATCATAGAGTCGGAAATTTATCGAATGGCCAAAAAGACAATTCATTACGTGCTTAGCCATTGCCACGCCCCATTTGGACCAGCCCCCTTTGGCCAAGCCAAAGCTAAGCTAAAGCACAGCAGAACAGAGCAGAGCAGAGCAAAGCATTTGCATTTGAGATAATTGCCGCAGCGTTTTGTATGCATAGCCGCTGGCAGCTCCGGCAATGGCTGGACAAGTGCGTCATGAGCTGTGAGCTTCGAGGTGGCCCATAAATTTGCTAGGGGCTCGCATGTGCGACCCTGTTACCCGCAATCCCCAATACCCAACCCACACTACACACACATATATATATATATATACACCACCCAAATATATATAGCAGCCAGACTATATCCCAGTGACAGACCCATACTCAAACCCAATCCCATATCCTGGCACAGAAGTTGAAGCTTTCACTCTCGGCCTGTCTGTTTACAGTCATTGCTACAAATTGACAAATTCGCTGTCGCCTGTCAGTGTGGCACTAGAAGAGTTAGTGGAAGAAGGAGAGTGGAGTGGAGAGTACATACTCTACAATACTGTATATGTATGACTGGGCGTGGCATAAATGATAACAGTCGAAAAGCGCTGATTCATTTACTAAATATTTGCATAGGCCTTGTCAATGTTGGTGTCAAAGGACAAAACGACGCCAACGGCCATTTTTTTCGGTCAAGTCAAGTCAAGTCCATGTCCGCCTATCTCTGTCTCCCCTATCCGAAAAAGTCAGAGCCAGTATTATTGTGGGCAGGGAAGGGGCGGCATTGCGCAAACATTGCTCAGATATGTTGGTCAAGATTTACGATTGGCGCATGTCAAAGGCTTAATATGCCGCCTGGTCAGCGTGTCCAGCTTTCCAGCTGTATCCTGGCATTCTATTTGCTCAGCCTTATTAAAAGGACACCCTGCCTACTGCAATCTCCATTGGTTTCTTCATTAATTAAATGCATTTACCCATCGCAACGGCTGCTGCTGTTGGTGCTGTTTCTGTTGCTGCTGTTTCTGTTTCGTATGCGAAGCGCTGACAAAAAGCATAAATATCGTAAAGCATAAAAATAAATAATAAAGCATCGTACACAACCACATATATCTCTGCGTGTTATGTGTGTGTGAGTATATGTGTTTGTTTGTTTTATGCATACAAATTGTAAGCACATTGAAAAGTTCTGGCAACGGCTCGATATGAAGGGTGTTCAAGGCGGCAGCTGCAGGCTTTCATATGAAATCAGATTTTCTTGCGGTTGTGCGGAATGTCGCTCCTTAAATATGATGGTATGCAAATTTACTGTTCCTGTTTGTATCCAGCTTAAGAATTATACAATTGAATTATTATATTTACATTGGGTTTGGGGGGCTGATTGAATTAAATTTAATTTTATGCCCTCTTTTTTATATGGCATGGCGTATTGTATTCATAATGGCAATTAGTACTTATTGCAATCAAAGCAACATTTCCTATACTCAGCTTTGCTCGTAGTGTGATGGTTTAGAGCCCACAATAATTACAATTTAAGTACAAGTATGGGATGCCGTTCATAATAAACAGTCCACTGAGCGCAAGCAATGAGTGCAGCAGCGAAGCTTCACACGAATATTAGATTTACTCTGAAAGCACAGTAGAGTACGATCTACTAGCGGCCATTGATAATTCGGCTACGCACACGCACACACTAACACTAATGCACCAGCAGTCAAACGAAATCAACAAGCAATAAACGTAATCCACAACGGTCGAAGTTAAACGAACGCAACGATCAAAGAACATCGTACTGAGCGTGGATTGTAAGTGGATTGTAAGCAATGTAAGGGCAACAACAGTGAGAAGGCGACTTCAACTGAGCGAAGCAGCGCTGCATCGAATGAAATGGCTTGTGTAAGTTTCTAGGTATACGATATAATATAAATAGTCTATAAGAGACTCAGAGAGAAGAAAGCAAAACGCATTCCGCATTTTGTTAGGAGTTTTTTAAGGTCAAACTCCAATACAAGAGCAATTATCGCACAGTTATCGTTTAATATATATATTTTTTCTTTTATTTCAAATATTAATACTTAAATTTCCTTGTATTAACGTTAAATATCAACTTGTAGTCAAGTTTATTTCTTTTAATAAAACAAAATTGATTAAATTTAGATTACAATTCAGATATAGTTAATGTTTCACTTAAAGTTAACAGTTCAATTTGAATTTTTTTAACATATTTACCGGAATTATAATAAATGTCGTGCTTGTAAGCTTACGAGCAGATATTTGACTGTATACATATATATAAATATATATATATGTATATGGTTTATACTTAGTTGCTTTAATGAGGTAGAAATATACACAAGCAATATCTACTCGTAACTCGTAAGCTTATATGAAAACATTTTCGTACAAATATTTACACAATTTTGGTAAGAGATTCTGCTACAGTTGGAGCTGCTGTTGGAGCACACGCACCGAATTTTAGCTCATTAAATTCTTCAACCTTTGGCATAAACACACGCAAACATGTCAAAGGCCATAGAAAAAGGAAAGAAGGAAAGAAAAAAAAAACAAGAGGTGATGGGGTTTTTTTTTTTCTTTGTTGTGGGTGGGAGAGTGTAAGGTGTAGGTTGAGGAGTGTGAGTGTTGTGGGATATTGAGTAGGGGCATAGAGTGTGGAGGAAGTGGAAAAAACATTTTGAGGCAATTTTATTTAAGCAGCCAGGACAGCGGCCACAAACTCCCCGCAGTCACTGATCACAGCGACAATGTAGGAAAATGGTAAAGAAAAGCAAAAGTTAACCACGTTGTCATGTTGCCATGCTTAAATTATAATGAAAAGGACTCTAGCTGCTACATGAATGCGCCCTGCTGCTGCTGCTGCTGTTGTTGCTGCTGCTGCTGCTGCTGCTGCTGTTGCTGTGGCTGATGCTATTGGTGTTTGCTGGTGCTTTCATTGC
The DNA here is from genome assembly GCA_037044455.1 of Zygothrica quintamaculata. Taxonomy (NCBI): domain Eukaryota; kingdom Metazoa; phylum Arthropoda; class Insecta; order Diptera; family Drosophilidae; genus Zygothrica; species Zygothrica quintamaculata. The sequence goes on along the minus strand of JBAMBS010000878.1, from coordinate 503,081 downwards.
TTGTTGGTTTTGCTGCTCTTGCCTTTAACTTACATACAAACAGACATACACACAAACACACATACACATGTACACCTACAAAAATACATCCAAGGCCCCTGACAGGCAACTTTTCTCTACGTTTTTTTTTCTATTTTATTTATTTTTTTTTCTTCTTTTTTTTTGTGCTCAGTTGTAGCCTTATTTTACCCAGGAGGGGGCAGAGCTGTGCACAGCGAATGCACAAGTCGATTCAGTCTCATTGAAGGCTGCCAGTTTGCCTACACATTTTGTTGGTCCACTCTAATACTTGTTGTTGTTTTTGTTGTTGTTGCTGTTTGTGTTGTTGCTGCCGCTGTTGTTAGTTGTTTGTTGTGACTGACTGACTTTTGGCATCACTTACCGCTCGGAAATGGGATCATCAGCCAGCCATTTCCTAGCGCGCTGCTTCACTACACAGCCTCAAATATTTGGGGCCAAATGATTCTTTATGTGTGCCAGTACACATCTCTATATGTGTTTATATCTCTCTCTGTGTGTGTGTGTGTGTGTGTGTTTCTGTGTATATTGTGGGGGCATACATATTTAATATTTCATACGTCTGCAATGATTTTCTAGGTCTCGTTTTGCTTTCGCTGTCCCTTGACTGCTCTCAGCGCGTCGCTGCGTATTACATTAAATCCAAAATGAAGCTGCTGATGACGACGAATTGTCCCCGTCCTCGTCCTCGTCCTCTTCTTCATCCGACTCATACGCTTTAACATGATGAGCTATACATATACATATATATATATAAGTATATTTGTATGTGTGTGTGTGTGTGCGTCTCACATATCCTCGTTTATTTGCCCTTCTTTTTGCAGCCTCTGCTACTGTTTATTTGTCACTGCCTGGCCTAATGCGTCGCCAGCGATACCAACTGGCAACTGCCTTGCGCGTTGTGCCTTGTGCCTTCTGTGTCATGTGCCTTGTGGCTCATGCCTCATGCCACATGCTACTCATTCCGCTTGCTATTTGCCTTCTGTGTCCTGTTCCTGCTCATGTGTATTTCATTTTGTCTTTGGAAGTTCCGCTCGACTTGCGCAGCATGTTGACTGCAATTTGTATGGAGCTGAGTCCACGTTTCGGTTGGTTAGTCTGCGCAGCTTAGGCGAAGGCCAAATGCTACTCGGCATTAGTTTATTTTTTTTTCTTCTCATTTCAATAGATATATACATGTGTGTGTGTGTGTGTGTGTGTATAGTTTTTTGTGTAAGTTTACTTAAAACAAAAGCTGCAGCTTTAATGTCATTTTAATTAGGCGCAGTCCCGAGGCAACAAAATTCTTCAAATCTCAAACAAATTGACCGTTGACTTTGGCCATAAAGTCTGTAAAAGTCTGAAACTTTTAGCCCAGCGGCAACGCACACCCACACACACACAGCATACAAATATACTCTACACTTTCACATATATCAAACACACCCATACAAGCCCCTTAATGCCACCCACCTGTAATGTAGCCATGTGCCAGGCTAAGAGGCCGGCCAAGTGGCTGTAGCTCAGTTAAGAAAAATATGCTGGCTTGCTGCCTGTCTGTTTGCCAGTTTGTGAAATCGGGCTAAAACTTAAGGTAAAAGCCAACTAAGTAAACTCAAAATATATATATATATATGAACTGGCTCGCCCACCCATAGACCGCCTGTTTATATACTTACATTGCCATGACTGTTTTGTAGAGCAAGTGAGTGGGGTAGGAGGTTGGGGGGTTTGGGGGAAACACCACTTATGAGTGGGGCAAGTGCACTTTGCACGTTGTCCTAAGCATTTTAGAAAATTTCATTGGTTTCGGCTACGCTTTCGCAATCCCAACATAAATAGTTGAACACTCTCTGCCCACCCACTTTAATGGCTGTAGGTCATTTTGGATTGGGCAATGCAATTGCTAGAGCAGGCTGGAGAGGCGGGGGAGCTGCATATCATATGGCCTGCATAAAGTTTTCACTACATAAATAGTTAGACAAAAATTTGTCATAAGTAGGCGACGATGCTTGGTATGCAACTGTAAGAGAGATTCCACAGAGAAAAACTTTTACCTCTTCTAAATGTGTCTAATGAAAACTTCTGCCAAAAGCTAACAGCTGCATTTGACCAGGTTTAAAACAGACAACCAACTGACCTTAAGCCAAAATCTAAGCAAAAGCAACTAAGAATTTCTTTCCAATAAAATCTTATACAATTATTTTCCTTTACCTTTGATATTTACTTCTTTAAGACATTGGTTGACATTTTGACGCAGAAAAGTATGCTATAAGAAGAGTCTCATGTTGACTCTAAGATCTTATAGTGGTCAAACTGTAGCATTACTCACACATACATACACACAATTCGATCTGCTTAGACACGCACATTGCTTGACTTCCGTTGCCCAAATCTTAGGAGAGTTGCTGCTGCTGCTGCTGTTGCTCAGAGCTTACTGGGATTTTGATTGTTTACTGTGTGCCTGGGAGCAGAGCCACTAAAAAATTCCATTTGTAAACGGCAACCGCATTAAACCAAACTCATCTCCGGTTCTTAATGACTCAGTGACTCAATGTAGCACAGTGATAAAGAGAGGGAGAGAGTGAGATATAGAGAGAGGCAGCCATGCGTGGAATCTGTCAGCTTTTTAGATTTTAACCAGGCCAGAAACGCTAACTGCTTTTGCTGAGTTGATTGGGAATTGCTTTAAGTTGTTCCTGTTTATTGCAACTGCCACAAATTAGTGCCAAGTACAAGTGCTGCAATATACATACATACATATATATATATATATATATATATATATGTATCTGAAGCATCGAAACCTCAAACGTTTGCCAGTTTTTGTTGTAAGACTTAAAAGTTGATTAATGAATTTGATGGAGGGAAAAAATAAAAAAAACACAGAGGAAAAGCCTGAAAAGCCGTCGCAGAGTTGAACAAACATTGCTCGGTTAGAGCTCTGAGTTCAACTTGACCAGACAGCTTTATTATATATATATATATATATATATATATATATAAAATCGGTCGGAAATGAATAAAGTGCGAATTTTTGGTGTATTTCATTGCCAACTCACTTCTTCTGTCTCTTTCTGGCACTCTCTTTTCATGGCTCTGTTTGAAGAATGCAATTTTGTGATGAAGAAAAATTGATTGTCGTCGTGTAAAGGAAAAAGGGAAAACAGCGCAAAACAAAGAGAGTAAAAGAGAGAAAGATTGAATAAAAGTAAATATATTCAAGCAGAGTTGTAAAATAAAAGAAAATCCCTTACATTCATGAATAAGACTAAGATTTCTTGAGCAACTTTTCGAAGGACGATGACAAACGGCAACAGAAAAGAGGCTAAAAGAGAGAGATAGAGAGAAAAAATTGAGAAAACAGAATTAATATTTGTTCAAATTGCGGCAAAGAAAAATCGTTTCGTTCTAAAGTTCAATAATGCGTAAAATAAATTGTTTCCGTTTTTAATATACTACAAGCCCATGCAGCATATTCAAGAGATGCTACCAATACTATATAGTATATATAATATATATATATATATATATATATATATTTATATATATATGATATATAATTTGCATTAAATTTAAAGTTCTCATGCTTTATGCAGCAACTGATAATCAATTTGTCACTTTTGGCCCAGTGTTTTGCATACCAAAACTCAATTAAATTTGACACAGACACATACTCATATACTTACATATATATATAGGTATATATACACTGTCACATAGTAACAATTACATTTAGATTTTGCCATAGGCTTTGCCTGCAGCTACGACGGCCGCGGGCGCAAATTTACAGATTTATATGAAGCGGCAGTGCCAATGTCTCTGTTATATATATATAAAGTATGTATGTATATGTATGTGTGTCTCTATATGAATATGTATATGTATATGTATGTGTATGCATGTATATTTATTTATATCTATAAGCATGTCTATGTATATGCAATATTTTTGCATGAATTATGAATTGTGTAAATTGTGCACACACACACACACACACACACACACACATACGGAGACGCACAAATGCACTGATATATATATATATATATATATATATAGATCTATACAGATACAGTTGCCCGCCACTTGCCACTTGCTGCCTGCCACTTGCCGCTTGCCGCTTGTCACTGTGCGTGTGCCTTCTGTTGTGAGGTCTATGGGGTACGTAACTTGTCGCCAGTGTTGCCAAGTGGCTTGTAGGCCAAACCGCCGCGCCAGCTGCGCGTTATGCTAGGGTTACCCCATAGATACATATATATATCTATATATATATATAGAGAGAGAGAGCCTACAGAGTACCAAAAATTTAAATCACTGCGTGGCCTCGAGTGCTTTTTGTTACAATTTACGCTTTATGGATGACATTTTACAATTTACTTTGTCGCAAAAGGCACTTTGCCAATGTATATGTGCAGCTTTCTCTATCTCTATTTGTATATCTGTATATATGTGTGTATGTGTGTATGTTTGTAGCTGAATGGCCAATATAAATTATACAGTTATGTGCAGTTACTGTAACACAGCCATTGCCACTGCCTGTGCCTGTGCCTGTGCCTGTGCCTGTGCCTTTGCCTTTGCCTTTGTCACTGCAATTTCCCCCAACTGGCTGTAAATTTGGTAAAATTGAAATCAGAAAAAGAGTCAAGATCAATTATATGTCTTGCATGAAATTATATGGCTAAAATAAAATGGCCTTGGACAACAGCAGTTTAAAGTATAAAATTTTGTTACCATAACTGATTGAAAGCTGCAAAAGGATATGCCACGCTTCAACTTTAAACATATTTGAAATCAACACTTTAAATTGAGAAAAAAAAACAGAAAGAGATCTATATATGTATCATATATCATCTACTAAAGAATATATACATATATTCTAACTGTAATCAACAGCATTTGTGCTTATCAAATCAGTTAACAAATCATTTCAGTTAGCAATGAAATCTTAACACAATTCAAGTCAAGTGAACTCTTTTATGCCACAACTCTGTTAATGGCTTGTAAATTTTCACACATTTCTTTTAACATTATATTTTATAGGCAGTCATAATTCTGGTGCTGGCTGTCAGGATCAAAATATATTAGAATTGGGCCAGCCAAAAAGGACTCGACTGTATTAGATTTGAGTTATTTAAGTTATTTCGCGGTACATTAAGTTCCATTGCTAGTTGAATCTAATAATTCATAGGAATCTAAAGATTTGTTCGGCATATTCTGAAATTTGCATAAAGATTTTTCAACAGGACAATTATGTCCTTGCCTGCATGCTAACTAAATAATTGTTTTTGCAGTTTTTATTTAAAAATATTATTAAAATCTAAACCTTTTTGTTAACCCTTTTTATGTGTTTTGTTTATGTTTGAAATACGCTTTATTTACCAGCTAAACAATTTGGCTAACACAATCAGTTAGTATTTTGCGGTTAGAGCAGATTTTAATTAAAAAATATTAATAATTAGCATGAGTTGAGTGAAGGCGTAAAGGACGAACCCGAAGCAAAGTTATCAACCTAGTCGCAGGCAGCTTGTTGACTTTGGTCAGAACGTTTGGCTCAGATATATATATATCGTATATATATATGTGTATGAAAAATACATTAAAGGCACATAAAAATTCATTACGCAACCAATGAAGTTGGAGGCAGTTGCCAAACAAATTATCGTTAGCCAAGTTAAAAGCCAAACGGTGGCGGCCTACAAGCAAACGTAAACAACACCAAATGAAATTGTCGCACTGCAGCCAGGGAAAGCAGCAGCAAAAGAAATCAAAAAAAAATAAAAAAAAAAACGAACACAAAAAACGAAAACACACCAAAAAAAAAGAAGAAGACACTAAAACAGTGAGTCCACTGGGCGTATGAGAGCTGCAAAGATGTAGAGATTGGCAAAGAGAGAGCAAGATATATATATATATATATATATATATGAGCAGATAGAGATACAAACAGTGGTGGACACGTGCAGCTGTAACTTTTACTGCTGCTTGTGGCACAGAGGCTCAAGCTCATTAAGCAGCTGAACTCCCCGGCCGGGTACTTACTACCATTATCTGACACACCTATTTAAACATTTAAAGCGACGAGTGTGACCCCCATTAGGCGGCACCTACCACACCAGGCCAGACCAGGCCATAGCAGCCAGCAGATCCTCTTGCCTCCAAAATGTGCATAAATATTTCACTTATTTCGCTTTTTACTGTGCGCTGTGTGTGTGTGTGTGTGTGTGTGTGTGTTATGTGTATTTATATATATGTGTGTGTTGTTTTTGTTGCTACTAACGCTTGGGTCGTCTTGAGCATGTGGACATCAATTTATTTAGTGCGAGCTGAAAAGCAACCAAAAATTTGCACATTCCGGATATAACGGAAACATAGGCAACCCACTGAGAGCCTTCGGTATGATATGGAAAATGTCTGGGGGGAGGGTGGTAAAGAGAAACTGAAAACCATTGGCCCCCAATAGGTGCTTAGGTGTTTTTGTTTAAGGCATCGGCAACGGCTATACCACTCGGACTACCGTTATGTTGGCATAGCCTTTGTCATTGTCATCAAACTGGGGTCTGCCTTTTGTCTTCGGCTGTTAAAGACTTTTGGGTCTGCTTCCCATAGCCTTTTGGCTCACTTGTCTCTTTGGCGCTTTGGCACTTGGAAGTGGTTATGTCATTGGCTTGTTTTAGTTTGCCTAAAATTTGTGTGCCAGGTCCTTGAAATGAAATGGGATCTGCCTAATTGATTGGCTGCTTGTCTGAATTTGTTTGCAAGATAAGTATATAGTAAGTATACCTTATATAAAATAGGTAATAAATGCTATATTGCTATTACAATACAAATATATCCTTGACCCGTACTTTGTCCAGCTTTACGCATTTCTCTTTCATACTCAAAACATATTACTTATACGCCCCGTACGCGATGAGGCACTTCACTAAGTATTCTAATTGGCTGAAACAATGCCATAATTTTCAGCTTATAAGCGAGAGGAATCGCGCAGCCACAAACACAATAACAACAACAAATAATAAACAATGCTCTATTGTTGTGCTCACACACATACACACATACACACACATTAATTGAGCAAGCATGTGGCATAGGTCACACCCACACATGCATACACCCTTGCACTTCATTATGAGGAAATATTTTTAGCCTCATTTTTGTTAAAGACGCTTAAGCACGTTATAACTTTGCCCCGCCCAATGCCACAATGTCTGTTGTTGTTGCTGTTGTTGTTGCTATTGTTAGTGTCTTTGTTTTTATTGTTGTTGCTGTTAGCCATTGTTGTTGCTGTCGCGAACGCCATACAGTCCAATCTGACGCTGATTTACCTAACAAGCGCAGAACCCAAAGAACAAAAGACAAAAGGAAACTGAGCGATGAGCTGCGAAAAGGGGAAAAGACTGCAAGAAATCCTGTTTTTGTTTTCATTTAAGTGATTTAAAAAATTCAAAGGGCAATTGTCTTACTAAACATACACACACCCAAACACACACAACATATCATATAGAAGCTGTGCTCATAGGCTACAGAAAAGCGGCCCTTGGCTTGTCGTCTCCTACGCTGAGGGCTTGTAAAGCTTTCATTGTTTACATCACTTTTGTTATTATGCACACTTCTCATTCTTGTTATTGTTGTTGTTAATGTTACTCTTATTGTTGTTGTTGTTCTTGTAACTGCTGTTGCATTTAAACACATGCAACACGCAGCCATTAGGCTCCAAAGCAAAGATACAAAATCTTCTGGACAACAGCACCTTAGTCCTACAATGCTTTGCCTGTCACAGGACAAACTGTATATATATATATATGTATGTATAATATGTATAGTTGTATAGGTATATATATATATATTTATATATACATATATGTATATGTATATATTGTTGCAATGACTGTGATTTCCATGCTAAAGAGAACAATGATAATGTCGCATGCTAAATTGCATGCAATTATATATTTTTCTCCCGTTTCTCTGCTCTTTCTCTTCACATTCTTTACAACAACAACCATATGAAATGAAATCTTCTTTTACTGTTTTTTTTTTGTTCTGTTCGTTTTTTTTTGCATTTTACAGTTACCTTTACGCTCATTATCGTCTCAACCACCGTTGTCAAAGGCAAAAGCATACGAGCAGCAACAAGCTACAATAACAACAATTGCAACGACAACAACAACAGTTACTGAAACAACAACAACAACAACCATAACAACATATATAGCAACACATATATATAGCAATTTAAAACTCACATTTCTATGTATATTTTGTGTTGTGTTCGGTTTCCCACGCTGCGTTCTAGTTATGTCCTTTAGTAATTATGACTTTAGTATGCTGAAAATAAGTGCAGCTCACTTCATATGTATGTGTGTGTCTGTCTAGTGTATGCATGGATGTGTGTGTATGTGTGTGTGTGTGTTTGCCATGCTAAATGTCACTGCGGTTGAATGGTCTCTACCTTATTATTAGCACACCCACTAGCAGACGCTTATATATGCAAGCTTCTTATATGCATTGCATTCCCATGCATTGCTTGACTTTAACGTGTCCTTTGACTTTTGTTCAATTGCCAACAAGTGAGCTCTGTTGCAATTCAAATTGTATGAGAATATATATAGGGGAAATAAACTTTATCAAAGGCACAATTAATACAAAAAAAGTAAAAACTTCAAAGCTAACATATAATTAAATCCTGCCACAATTTCATATTGCAACATCAAAATGACAATAAAATGAAATTCTAATAAACCTTCATTATAAGCTGAAACTATTTCGAAATGAAACTAATAATAATCTAAATGAAATTCCTTAAGATATACTCAAATAGTTTTATTCTGCATTCCTTTTGAGTCCTTGCATTGTTGGCTCGTTTTAACTCTGTTTAACATAGCATAGCATAGAGTATAACAGTTTAATGACTACTTGGCATAAAAATACTGGGAAATTTATGTACAAACATGGCCAAATGAATACATTTCGAACTTCATTTGTAGGCTGTTTATCAGCTAGAGTAAACTCCTACAAACAAAGTCTTCAATGTGATCTATAAATTATTATAAAATTAATTTTATATATTTTATTTTAATTATTAATAATTTTATTTTAATCTATTTATAATTTATATATAATATTTAGTTAAAATTAAAGAAAAATTTCAAATTTGTAACGTTGTTTCAGTAGTTTTTGCGCCCAACTTGTCGCTGATTCGGCGCAATGCCTTGAATCGATGGGGGACACTGAAAATTTAGTTGCGAAACTGTACGAAGTTATACGAAGCGAGCGATTTGTTAGGCTGTGTAGGGCGAGGGGACCGCAACGGTAGGTGTGTAAAACGTAGAACTGAAAACAGAACGAGACCGAATACAACGACGATGGAAACGATATACAAGGCGAACGACGACGACGTCGACGATGACAATGGTTAACGAGGAGGGAAGAGCAGCGCAACTGATGATGGCACAAGTGAGAATGAGAACGAACAATTCGTGAATATTTTATGAACGAGCGCCTTACTAAGGGAGACTCGCTTGCGTTAGGCGACATGCAGAATAATGGGACTGTAGCAATTTTAAGCGTCGGCTCTATATTCGAACGAATATAAATGGTTTCGGGACGGTTCGGTTCTAAGCGTCGGAGAGAAATGTAGGGAAACGCGTCCAGTTGTCATCGTTGCCGCTGCCTTCGTCCTTTATATCGGCGCCGTCGTTATAACCATTGCCTACGTGGATCGTGCCTTCGCTTGCTTGTTGGCAGCAGCAGCAGCAGCAGCAGCAGCAGCAGCAGCGTCAGCAATAGGAGCAGCGGCAGCAACGGCCAGTACTACTGGCAGCGGCGGTTGTCCGCCTGGCTTCTGCTTGCCAGCCAAACGGCAAAGGCAAACGGCAAACGGCAACGTCGTCGCAGCGGCAGCGCTTTTCAAATTTTTGCCGATGCGTGCGCTGCTGGCGTTCAGTAAGAAAAGCGTCGCCCAACGGTCTAGTACGAGACTCGTACCGTATACGCTTTCAGTTCTTTCTGTTCTTTGGGGTATCCAGCGACAAATAGTCGTAAAATCGTATAATAGTCCGTATAGTCGAATAGTCGTTTTATCGTATACAGTTATAAAGAGTGTGTGTGCGTTGCCCTCGTCTCTTGATACGTGCTTGTTACTCGAAACAACTGATCAGTTAAGCAATTCAATGTAATGATAATTAATTAAATGATCATAATTACTTTTTTGCCATATTATAATATTTATAATTAAATGTTGAATAAAAATGCTGTGAAATTTATACCTTTACATTAAGCGATCAGTTTATTTAATTATAATTTTTGTTACTGATTTTGACAAAGTTGAGTAAATTGCATTTCACAGTTTTAACTTTAATTTATGGTAAAAACAATTTCACGCCTACTTCAAGCCACAAACTTTGGCGACATTCATTAGGCTTAAACCAATGTTTAGTGTTGTTATTATTCCCCATTCACTTGGATTCAATGACTTCTAAAGTTCTCAGCAAAAGTCATCTCAGAGTTGGCAGCCAGCTAAATAATTTTCCAACTCTATGTTATTGTTTTTGTTGCAGTTGTTGTTGTTGTTGTTGCTTATGTGGTTGCTGTGTTGTTGCAGTTGTTGATACTGGTAGAAAAAGTTTATAAGCGACATTGAGCCGGGATTCTCTGGCTGCTCTGTTGACGACTTTGTACCGAGTTTTACCAATTTTCCAACATAATTTTTTTTTTCCTTTTCATTTTCATTTATAATTTTCATATTTTTATCATATACTCACATATATATCTAAATACATGTATATATATATATGTGCTTCTGCCAGACTTTGAAATTGAAGTTAGATGTCTGGCACACATATGACAGCAATATTTATAATTTCCGCTGTCGCTGTTGCAGACAAATCAACAACAGCAACAACAATAAACAGAAACAACGATAAGCAGCAGGGAAAATAATTTGTGATTACTCGCAGGGAGTCGGAGGAATAGTATATAAAACCATATACCATATCCAAGACTCGAATGTAATATAGAACGAAAGACAAGAAGACGGTGGCAAGGACAACGAATCCCCAAAAAAAAAAAAAAAATATTTATATATATATATATATTTCAAAAAAAAAATATAAATAAATAAAAAAAAAGAACACGGAAAATATTACAAGCCAAGTGCGCTCGTGTTCGTGAATTTCCGGTTGAACAAACACATAAGCAAAACGAAAAAAGAAAAGCGAACAAAAATTATAAAAATAATAAAAACAACACACACAAACACAAAAACACACACACACACACATACATTGCTTCAGCAGCAGCAGCATCTAGTACATAAGCGCGGAGGGAGGGGAACAGACGAAGTCACAATACGAAAAGTGAAAATATACGAAGAAAAGTTGCACAGAGCGGCAAGCATATTTCATAAGTTTACTACATCACACACACATAGACACAAACATAAATATATATAACTATATATACTCATATATATCTTTATATATTTGATAAATATACAAACACAGCTATATATATATATATACATAAAAATATATAGAAGAGGAGAAAACGAGATAAACATATATATAAAATAGCCTGGAGCCCAGTTAAAACAAGGCGAATGCATATGTAAGAGACGGCGTCGGCGACAAAGGCTAACGCACGACCTTTGGCACAAAGTTCAGCAACTGCAGCAGAGGACACCAACAAGAGCAAGAACAAGAACACGGACACAGGACACAGGACACAGGACATAACGTACACAGAGTACAAAGCATAGCGAGGTCAACAAATCAATAGAAATAAAGCGCAAAGCAACACAAGAAATTGTACAAGAAATAAGAAAGGGGCGAAAAACGGAATTGCTACAAGAGCAACATTAGCAGTTAGAACCAAAACAACACCTATTAGCAGCTGCAGCAAACCATCAAAATTCACTCACAAATTATGCTGGCCATGTCGACCCTAATGATGCCAGCGCCGACTATAGCCATGGGGGCCCCACAGATCACGATGGGCCCCCATAAGCCACCGGAAACCAAATTGCTGGCCATACATCCAGCTGCAGCGGCAGCAGCTGCTGCACAGCAACAGCAATCTGTAACAGCTGCACATATGCAGCACAATGGCCAACAGCAACATGTACAACAGCAGCAGCAACTGCAACAACAGCAGCAGCAACAACATCAACAAGCAAGCATACAGCATCAACAGCAGATTGTTGGCAGCAATTCTAAGCCAGGTAAGCTTTAAGTTATGCCTTAACTTGCGATATATAAATGTAGCTTAAGATTGTTTATAGTTATTTTATACTAATCCTTATACTAACACATATAAATTTGGCTACATACTAAAGTCTTGCATATAAGTTAACTGTTATAATCGAAAGCCAAGTTAAAAGCAACTTTTGACAGTTTCATTTTCTGAGTTGAGATACAAATTGTGATAGTTGTCTAGATGCTAATAGTTGCAACCAATTGATGCAATTAAAATATGCTCAATATACTAAAAAACTATAGTAATATTATTGCTGTATTTGTGTGTGTTATCAACGGTAGCAAACACCCCCAAAAACTCTAGAAAAAGGGGAAATTGCATACGCTTTTCTGACATGAATTATTTTGGACAGGCCACAGACCGGAATAAACGTAGTGACAGACAGACTTGAGTGTCAAATTTTGGCATAACAAACATAAATATCAGTTACTATATATATACATATATAACTTACATATATTTGGCCACAAAAATAAACTAATTCAAAACAGGCAAGAGAGTAAGCGAGAGAGAGATAGAGAGAAACTATCTTGAGCCTAGAAATGATATAATTTTGGTGTCGAGTGAAAATTGCATAAATGAGTGGAGATTTACAAGTTAAAAACAACTTAAGCCAAAAGTTGGTAACAATAGAGTTTTGGGCTCGAGTTGGCTACAATTGCTTGGCCAATTTCTGTTGCTACAACAGTTGCTAATGGCAAAAACTGTAGCGATACTCATATATATATATATATATATTGTATATACAAATAGACAGGAGTCAGGCACAAAGCCGGAAACAAGAGCTCAAGGAAGCTGCATGAAACTGTAACGTTTGCAATGTCAGTGGGGAAAGTGTTGTCGTCTTAAGACTGTAATGAAAATGAAAAATGGAAAATGCAGAATATATAGTAAAAGTAGTTGAAACTCGCTCTCTCTCTCTCTCTCTCGCTTGGTTGGTTATAGCGCAGCAAGAGGCAACTTCAAAATGAATTTAATTATGGCAAAAAAGTGAAAATTTCCACACTTGAGTCTGGGAAGTTTTCCTTTATTCTTTTTGTACTGGAAACTTGGCCGCGTTGATGAGCGTAAGAAGTGTGAGAAAATTGTTAGACAACACAAGGCATAAATAAGAAAATCAACTACAAAAAGTAAGTAAACCTCAGCTCGGGAAACTCAAGTGTCTGTCTGAAGGATAATGTTAAAGTTGGCTCAAAGCGAGACGCGTCTCGTTATGAAAAACTATGCCAAATTGTGGCCAGGCTGGTTAAGGTTGCTCTATGTGCTGCTTAGGCTAGAACACAAAAGGTGCAAATAACTTGGCCAACCAAAAGACAATTGACTTTGAAATGAGCTGCAATTAAACGTTAATTAGCCAAAAGCTTGAAAAAAACACTAGAAAAACTAGCAAAAACGGTAGGAAAAACATTGATTAGCTGCGCATAAGCGACAGACCAAATGATTGCAAATTGAAAATTAAGCACGCTACGAATTTCCAATTCAAATATCCTTTTCCACAACCAAAGGATACAGCAGACAAGCATCTCTAAAGCTGTGAAACTGAAACTGTGGCCAACATTGTCCTCCATTTGAGTACGAGTAGACACAAACATACACTTGCATTTAAATTTACCCACATAAATGTATACATATATATACATATATATATACAGTGCACGGTGCATGAACTTTGAAGCACAGACACACACACACACACACACACACAGTGGCAAACACTCACATGAAGAGAGAACAGTTACACCTATAGAACAGAGCAAAAACAAACTGCGAGATTTGAAGTACCGCAGCAGGAGACCAGCCAAGCCAGGACAACAAGTGCCACTGATGCTGACTAAGGGAAAAGACACTAACTGACAGAAACAACAACAATTACAATTACAAAAACAAGCCACAACTACAGTAGAAAACATTTACAAACTACTTTCCCCCATAATGTCAACACAATGCTTAAATCCAACATTTGACTCTAAAAAATTGTAAAAATAGAAGATGTAAATTTAATGTAGATTTAGTTTAACTAACAGAAACTTTAGTTATGGCTACTACTGTAGAAAAAGCTTGTTATATAAGCAAAATATTATAGCCATAAATGAAAGTCTATTAACTTAACATAAACAGGCAAAGGTTTCAAACAGGTAAAGGTTTCCACAAACTTTCTGCATGCACTTTTACTTTAGTTTCCCTTTTACTTATGATATTTCTTTTGAATCATTTGAAAGTATTTTATAAAAAGTATTTTATTCTCTAGTATTTTACTTGTTTATTTAATTGTTATTCACTTATATTTAGTATTTACTGTATTTCGCGCTGACATCGCCTGCTGCTCACTGCACTTGCTTGTATTCTTAAGGGCGCGCTGTAGGGAAAGTTGCTGCTTCACTTTCGCTTTGGTGCTGGAGACGGTGACAGCAAAACTTTTAAATTGGTTGGCAACACTTGTGCTACAGACACACACACACACACACACACACACACAGTAACACTCACTTACCCGCATATACACAAATAACCAAACACACGCACACAATGACAGTCGCAACTCACAGATGCATGTAAAATGTTTGTTTTTGAAATGAATTTGGGAAAATTTTCGTGTGCTCTGCAATTGCGCGCAAAAGCGTGCAAGAAAAGCTGCAGAAAATTCAAAGTCAAGCGTAACGTTAGCACTCGCAATGGTATAGGGAAAGGTTTAGGGTAAGGAAAGGCTATGTAGTTAAGGGGCAGAGCAGAGTCGAGTAGAAACTGAACGTAATTTGCCAGCAAATCATTGGAAAAGCGTCGAGACCAGTAAGAGACAAAATGAAATGGTAGGAGCAGCCGAAAAGTATGCAATGGCAAATGTGATACATAAATACATATGTATGTGTATTTTGCTGCCGGTGTGAAGAGTTGTATGTGTGAAAGTATGTGTGTTTGGCAACAAAAAAAAGAAAACCACCAAAGTGAAATGCATTTATCGACCGCAAAGCGTTCGAAATGAAATCTGTTTAAGGGATTTTAATACCCTGGTGAACGTGCTGCCTCTGTGAGAGTATCTCGTTATGTGTTTGTGTTGGTGTATACACATATATATATATATATATATATATGGTGGTTGTGCGTATGAATGTTTGAACAGCAAGGCAGCAGCAGCAAAACGAATACAAAAAGTCAATGAATTCGTTTGGCGAATTGAAAAATTAATTCAGTTGCCGTCGATAAGTAGAAGAAAGCAGAAAGTTTATACGCTGAGCACAGTTCATGCATCTTTATCTTGCATATATATATATATATATATACGACTGTGTGTGTGGGTTTTTACTTACTAATGATTTCTCATTTTGCTAACGGTATTTCTGTGTTATTTGCGCTTTTTGTCTTACTCTCTCTCTCTCTCTCTATCCCTCTGCGTTTTACAGCAACGCAAAAACCAAACCCAAAGCGCTCACCTCACAGCTCAAAACGCTTTGTGAATGCTGAAACTGAGACCAAATTACTCACTGCCGTTGTTGTGGATTTTTCTTATTTCGTTTTAACAACAACAACAACATCAACAACAACAACAACAACAACAATAAGAACAACAACAAGAAATGGTAGAGAACAACAACAAAAGCAACATTAATAGAAACAAAAACAAAAGTAACAAACGAAAGAGAGAAGGAAATTAAGCAAAAAGCGCAAAGATTTATTTCGCTTTGATCAAAATTAAATGAATTGATTTTAATACGCCCCGTGGGCAAGATATTTCCTACGTTCACCAAATGAAAACGCATACCAAAAGAAAAAAAAAAGGTGCTGCTGGCTGTCTGCTAGATGGTTGAATTGGTAATGGGCTGCTGGGCAATGTGCCACTGCTATGGGCGTGGCAATAGCCTTACCTCTTATTTAATACGCGCAGCATTTGCCCTCGAGCCACCACTCCATATGTCCAACTTGGCTTAAAGATATACAATAAATTCTGCTTGAGTTAAGCACTTTATATACAGTCCTAGTATGCTATAGTAAGGATGCGATAAAATGTTAACTAGTATCCTTGTTCCCAATTAATTTTCTGCTGCCTTGAGCATAGTGGTAGCAGCAATATGTGGCAAAGCTCTTTGCTGGCAAAGGCAAAGGTTGAAACTTCACTCAATTAATAAGAAATTAATCAGGCTTAGTTTTCATACATAAATATTAATTAAAATTGATAAATTTTTCAACTGGTTTGTAAAATTATTTTGGCCTTTTTCAAATTTTTTACATCCCTTTTTCATTGTCATTCTGGCAAAAGTTAACATTTCATTGCTCAATTCGTGTGATATTTGGCACTGGCAATTGCATAGAAAATGAGGTAGAAAAAATGTACAGTTATTTGACAGCGGCATCACTGCATTTGTCGTCCACTCTCTGCCCCACCCTTCTGTCAATATATATATGTGTCGATTTATATATGACTCCCACTGTTGGGACATTGTGACGCCCACCTACACTTTGGCGCAATTTAAATTTCATGCATCTTTCATTAACGCCCCAGAAAAAGGGTTTACCACTTGAATGGGGCATCCATTTCAGCATACAACAAACCTACATTTCACCTTCCTTTTAACCACTCCAAGTTGAGGTCGATAGTCACTGCCCACTGGACAGTGTTCAGTATCCATTGGACTTTGTACATTGGGCATTGGGCAGTTCCATCTTAAATGCCCATCTATTTTAGTGCTGTGCCATATACCAAACATACACAACTTGAGAGCTGTATGCCATTTACATTTTCTGCTCTTTCCCTGTATACTCACACACCGACACACACACACACACACACATATATATCCTTGCATATCCTTACACTGTTTGGGCATTATACAGCCAGCCACAAGGAGGCAACTGCTTGGACTATTTGTATCGATTTTGAGTGTCGCCTGCCATTCAAATGCCTTTTATTTCGCATTTATGTGCGTCCTCAGACTACAACAACAACAGCAACAACAACAACAATAACAATCGAAACTCCTTTAGTCATCCTTGCATGTCTTTCATCCGCATCACTCAACGCTGACTTTGTCACGTTTTAATGCATTGGTCACAGTCATAGTGACAGTGGCAGTGGCAACAGCAGCAACACCAACAGCAGCAGCAGCTGGAGTAGTAGCAACTCTTTCAGCCACGTGTGCAGTTTTACCCTTAACCCAATAATGCCCCCAATGCTAAACTTGTTTGCTTATTTTTCTGCTGTGTTTTATGTATTTCCATTGCTGCTGTTGCTGCTGTTGCTGTTGCTTCTATTCGTTTGATTTTTATGCCTTTGCCGATGTTGCCATAGAGTCATTTGCCGCACTGATGGAATTTTAGAGTACTTTCAACGTATCGGGGCATAACCCAACGTTGCCATTGCATGTGATAAAAAAACTGTTTAGTCCTTGGACAAATTTTATGAGCTATGCGTGTTGGCATTTGTTTGCTTTAATTGTAAGTTTTCTGTTGGTCTATGAAAAGTACTAAAAAATAAAAAAAAACAAATATTACAAGCTGAAATTTAAGTAAATAATAATTTATTAAAATCCAAATAGTTTTATCGGGCAGAATAAAGTAGGCAGAAAAAATACCCTTTCCAGTCTTAACTTGAATAAACAACAGTCAAAAATGAAAATATTATACGAAATAAAAACAGAATGTTGGTAAATAAGGACAATGGACTATGGACTATGGACTATAGACTATGGAGTTATGGTGTATAGTGTGTCCTGGCAGTAACGGACACGAACACAGACACGGACACAGGCCATAAAAAGTGCTAAGTAAACACATGTGCGACGAGCAATTCACTCCCCTCGTCCCTTGCAACATTGCTAGCCTCCCTACCCCCCTAACATGCCACTTGCCACTGAAGGCACTGAGTAAAGCGAATGCCTGCACATAGTGTAAACACATAAATTTATGCATTTTCAATGGAGAACTGTTAGCATAAATTTACGGCCCAAAAAACCCAACAAATACAGTGGGCGTTGAGCGGTGGGCGGTGGGCTGGTGTGCGGTGGGTGGGTGTGAGTATTTGAAGGCGGAAGCAGATTCGGAGCTGGAGGCAAAAGACTGTTAAAGCCAAGCGAACGGTCAACCCAACAACAACAACAATGATGATGGGAGAGACAAACCAAATGTACAGAGAGTGAAGAGAAAGAAGAAGCAAAAAAAGAAAACGTAACGAAACAAAACAAAACAAAGCAAAAATAGCGTTAAAGCAACGCAAAGCAAACAGTCAAAAGCTCGACAACAAAAAAGCAAACAAACAAAAAACAAACACTGCAAAAAGGCAACTCAAACCAAAACCAAAAACAACAACAAAAACAACAAAAATGAGAGTAAAAAACCAAAAAGCCAAGGGTCACTGGGCTGTGTATGTATATACTTATGTGTGTGTGTATGTGTGTGGAAGTATATACTGTTAGTTGAGGGTGGCACTCGTGAAGCTGCAACAACTTGAAGCAAGTGCCTGCAAAATTTTTTTTGCTGCTTTAAAAACTGCCCCCATACAAATCCAATCATTGAATCAATAAATGGCGATAAGTGCCTTAGTATCAGTGTAACTGTGTATGTGCGTGTGGTTGTGTATGTGTGTATGTGTGAATGTGTGTGTGTATGTGGTCGCTAACTGCTGCCAATTGCAGCACACAAATTGCTCCCCGAACGAAGTGCGCAATGACTGCGTATTCATCAATGGACAACAGTTGGCAGGATGCGAGTCCTGCCGTTGTTTCAGCCCGATTGCATGCGAAAACCGCTTGTTAGCAGCTGACACAATGCCTCTGTCTGTTACCAGCTATTTAAATATATACATACATACATATATATATACATGCTTTCTACTGATACATCCGAAATACATACAAAAAACTTTTTGCAGCAATTTAATGCTGTTGCTAACGTTTCGGGTGGCTGCGACAGAAAGGTGCTAAAGCCTAAAGCAACACCTACGCAAGGACTCAGAAGGTATGAAGCATGTACAGCTGCTAAAGCAGGCTTAAAGCTTAACAGTTAGCTTACTGAAATTATCATAACATAATATTAACTTAGCTGATGCTTAGGCAAAACTTTTGACTCTGATCAGCCTTGAAGTAATTACATTGGACAATTGGCTATAGTATTTTTGGCTTACAATTTTCTAGTTCATAATTGTTAGCCACAATCGAAGCTGAATCCCAGTTAACTTCTTACAACAAAAACAATTTTAAAGTTTGATTCAAGCCAAGAGAATGCTGTTTGGCCTGTGTCTCACTTCATGTTAACACAACACAACACCCAAAGGCATAGAGAAAGAAAACTTTCTACAATAGGACAAATAGCTCTTGAGGCAGCCTTTGTGTGTGGGGCAGGAAAATGTGGCAGATATATATATAAGAATACATAGATTTCGTATGTCAATAGGGGAACGCATTGAGAAAAGTTAAGGAAACTTGTCAATTTTTTTTGTATTGCTTTACTGTGAGTGGGCGCGGCATGGTGGCATGTATTTGGCAGCCATCAAAACGGATGCACAAACATTTGGCCAGCGGCAAGTGGAGCCAAAGTCAAAATGTTGCCGGAAATGCCATTGAAAATAGTTTAAAATTGCAACCGAAAAAGATATTGAGCTAAGCCAGTTGCGCACAGGAGCTTAACAGGGTTGTAGAGCAAGGGGAGGGGGGTTGTAATTCCCTCCCCCCACCTCTCAACAAACATACCACCAACTGTGAACCCCAATGTGTCTGTGTATATTTGTGTTGCACATGCACTTCCGTTAACTTCTTTACGCTGCTTTCTTGTCCTCGCCTGCCCCCGCCCCCCTTCCCTGGCTTCAATTTCTATTTGCCTTCGACTCACAGCTAGCATGCTGGCTGGCTGCTTATGGAAATCCGCATGATGATTGCATATCCTTGGCTGCATGAAAACGGGTACGCTGCCATATCCCTAATTCCGTTGACTTCGACAGCGAAGCAGCAGACGACAAGGACGAAGACGACGACGAAGATGAGGAAGAAGTCGAAGGAGTACCGAAAACTTTGCGTTCATTTGGTTGGCTCGCTTTATTTTTTTCTGCTTTTTTTATTTTTTTTCTTATATTTAGCTCTTGCAGCTGGTAAAAGTTTTTACTCAGCTTGGTTTTTCCTATTTTCCTTGGCGACTAAGGCAACTGCGGCAGAGTCCTGCCAAAGTGTTTCTCTTCTTGCATTTGAAGAGCTTTTTCTTAATGTCACTTATGCATAAGTTCCTATGAGTTTGCTCAAACACACACACACACACACAAGCATATACATAACGACACACACACACATATACTAAACTCAGTGCCATCTAGATCCTGGCGGGAGCTCGCTTGTGTTTGCTTGCGGATAAGTGCAACGAGTACGACACACGCTTCCCAGTCTTTGCTCATATGTATATGTATATATATGAGTATGTGTGTGAGTGTGTGTTTATATTTGAGACTAACTTGACGGCACATCCTCTGTGGGGATTTACAAGTGCTTAGTTGTAAGTCACAAAAAAAAGAAAAGAAACGAAGGAAGAAAAAAAAACGCTTTAATATTATTATATTTTTCTTTTCTATGCACTTGGAATTTTTTGTTACATTTAGCCTGATCCCCCTTTTCCCTTCTCTACTTGTTGTGCTTTTCTGTATATCTGCAGTGAATGAAAATTAAATTAAATGAAATATCTATCTAAGTTCTGCTGTCAAAATAAGATACAAAAAAACAAAAACGAAAGAAATAATATAAGCAAAATGCAAACGCGCCCCAAGAATGGGCGATACAAATTGACTACAATGCCGCTTAAAGGCGCTGCCTACCACAAGCATCATAAATAAACGGCAGCACGCACACACACACACACAGAACATACAAAACGCCCACACTAACATATACACAAACACACACATGTGCCTTGATGTATTACATGTGTTGGCATTATTTACTTAACTCTCTGCTCTATTTTTGCCGCTCCAAAAAGTCAAAGTATACTTTTGTGCGCCAGCCGCAGCTATTAGTGCAGCAGCGACGCCAGCGACAGCCGGAAAATAACAGCACCAAAAGCTAGAGACCATGAAGAAGACATTAAGACACAGCATGCGTTACTTACTATAACCAACACACACTCACACATACACACATAACACACACATAACTACACATGCTGAACATATAGTGTAGTAACATGGACATGGCCACGGCAGACATTGGTGGGCGTAAAGAGAAAGAAATATAATGCCAACATAACATTTAATCCAAGAAATTCCATATCGTTGTCGGTGGGGTAGCAACAACAACAACAGCAACAAAAACAGCAGCAACAACAACAACAACAACAATCACAAAAAAAAGCAAAGGCAAAGATTGCACAACGAAAAAAGAACACCTCACAGTGGTACAGAATAGTATTCACACAGCGTAACAGTTGAATGTTTGTTATCTATAAAATGGGAAATTAAATAGAAAATGAAACATTTAATTACAAATTAATTAATAACAACAAAAAGAGAATATTTTAGTCTTAGGCTTTGCTTTAAGTGGTTAAAGTAGCAAATGTAAATTTGGACAAAAATAATTGGAAGCATTCACTTCTGTTAACTTAACTTAATTAATTTTAAATTAAGCATGATAGCCTCAATATAAATAAAAAATTATCAAACTCAAGTAGCGAGTGTATTTTGCACCACTGTGCGCTGTTAACTGGTGGCTGTGCAATTGCTCGCACATTGCTAATGCTTGGACGATCATTGCAATGGTCCCTCCTCAAACAACATAATGTTTATTTCCACTGTGCTTATCTAGCCTCAGCCAAGAGCACAGTATACTAGCTGTAGCTATAGCTAGAGATGTAGCTATAGATGTAGCAGGAGATGGAGCTGGAGATGGAACTGGGCTCTGGCAATGGCGCACTTAAATTGCGCCCAGAGAAAATAGAAAAGCGCACCAGAAATGTTCCATACTTTTAGAAGCAGCCGCAAAGAGCAGCTCAGAATACAGGCGGAAGGAAGAAATAATCATAAAAATTATTTCAACATATACACTCACATGCATACATGTCTAACCATATATATATGTGTATGTGTGTGATCATAATGTTGCAAGGCAAACGAATGAGGCGTCCGCTGGGAGTTTCTATTTTACTTTCAATGCCAACGCAAAGATTTTCACTTTAATGACCTGGCGCTGGCAGACTTTTTAATTTTCGTGCTTCATATTTTCTATTTACCAAATGGGCTGCATGTGTGTGTGTTTCTATGTGTGTGTGAATAGATGAGAGAAGAAGAGCACAACATTGATATCCCGTCGTCATTTTTAATGTCCTCTGAATGCGGCTAATGAAATGTTGTGAGCCCGCGCTGTGCTCCTTTTATTTTTAAATAACATTAAATGCTCATTTTGTGCTCACTTTATTTCTAGGTAAGCTTCATACATACAACCAAACATTATGTAACCCCCGGTTGACCTGCGGGTGAGTAGCCTAATACCCTGTAAATAAGCATAACAAAAAGATTAATGCTTCTAACAAAAGTTAAAATGGAATTAGATACAAGAAAGTGCTCTAAGCAGACAGATGAGAGACTTTTAATTATATACAAGCTGATATGAATAAAAGTGAACAATATACAGTATATAGTACATAATATATAAGGTATCTAGGGTATTTTTAAGTCAATCATTTTAAGCTTAGGCAGAGGCTAACATCATAACATATAGAAGTTATGACTTGCTGGTCATGAATTGCCAAAGCCGCATCTGTAATAACAATGAATTTCAATCAGATAAAATTTTATATATATATAATATATATATACATATATATATATATATATATATATATATATATATGTATATATGTGTATGTGTGTGAGTGTGTGTAGAGGCACGTGAATGCACTTGCTATGGTATTTGGTTGACATTGAGAGTGTCATTAACATTTAATTAGGGGCATTTTCGTTTTTGGGTAATGAAATTAACTTCTTAGTAGACTGAAGAGACACTCTCTCTCTCTCTCTTTCTTTCTCTGTTTCTCTCATTGCCTTTTTGCTTTGTAATTTCTTTTGTATCGCATTTATTGTCATTGATTTTGTTGCTTAATCTGCTTAACCAGTACAAATGTTTCAGTTAGTATACATTTAGCCAGTTGGGCCAGTTACCAAATATTGTTTACCTTTAGCGTTGAGTGAAGCATTAAATCGAATTAATTTTAGTTGTACTCTTACACCATTATTGTCTCTCTCTCTCAATCTCTCTCTATCTCTCTTACTTTTATTCTGATACGAATTTTTGTGTCTGATTTTGATTTTGATTCTATTGGACCCTTGACGCGCCTTTTCTGTGTTTTCTTTTGTTTTTCTTTTTTTTCGTTTTTTTGTCCCCCCCAACGAATGGTCATTTGACATTTGTCGACAAAACGTTTACATTAAATGTTTTGCCATTTCTTTGGTTGTTTTTTGGTTTCGTATTTTGCTTCTCCAGTTCCTCTTTCTACTGTTGCCTGTCGCATGTCTCCTGTCGTTTGTCCACTCTGTTGCTATATAAGGCAACATTCTTTGAATGTTGTGCACATTGCGCTGTATAGAAGGGAAAGCACAGCTATTGTGACAACGAGGATACAGTTTCGTATCGAAGAAGCAGGATGTAGCATGAAGGATGTAGGATAAAGAAGACTAAGTTAAGACATTTGCGTTGACAAGTGTTTCAGTTAGCTGTTTCAAGTTCAAGTCTGCTTTGGCCCAGTGTACGTATACGTTATATATATTTACATAAAAAGGAATTTAAAACAATTTTATATCATTTCGGAAATCAAATTCAAGTTCTCAATTTAAATTCAATTACTTTCAATAAAAGTATAATAAATTAAATTTTGTGGCATGCCACAATCTTGCAGTAGTTTCATAAAGTTACACATGAAAATTAATATGAAATGAAACGTGACTTTTTTTTTCCTTTTTTGGCAATATTAAAAATGTATAAGCTACAATATTAAATTTGGTAACAAATTTTTGTAAATTATAAACAGTTATTAAATTGAGCTAAAAGAATTCAATTAAAACTGTCAGAATATCAGTTGCTTCCATTCTCATTACAAGGCTCAGTCTGAGTCTCATTTCCAATGCTCGTCTCAGTCCTCGTTTCAAAAATCACTCAATTTTGCAAAATTTGTTCCGTTCGAGAAACCACACGGTCCATTAAATTGCAAACAAATGCTATAAACCCGGAATTCTAAATCCGTATACTGTTTGTCGTATACTGTAATCGTAATCTGTAATCCGTTGCCCGCAACCCCAAAAAAAGAAACGAACTTTTTTTTGTAGGCAAATTTTTTTAATTTATTGCATAATATGTTAGGGTTTCCACTGTGGCATGCCACAAAAGCCAAAAGAAATTGTTTCAATTTGTCATGACAATTTTCTTTTGAAATGTTACGCGTTAGAGTGGCAACATGGGCGTGGCAAGGCATAGCCATCATGCCATCTAAGAGCGGAGTGCGATGAATTCAATTTGGCTTTAACCAACGCCGTTTCCTTTGCCAATTTCCCAGTACTTTCATAGGTCTATGGTATACGTCGACGACTGTTTATTTGCTTTGATGTAATTTGCAATTTTCACCTTGCTGGCAAAAGAAAACACACACAAATACACACATACATACAAAGAAAAATAGATCTTAGTATAGGTTGGCAGCATAGGAAGGAAGTTGTCGAATCCGAGGCTATTATCAGAGACGCCGAACAGAGAGTTGACAAATCAGCGGCGCCTTTCAAATTACATTAAAGCCATCGAGTGGAGTGCGGGAGACGGAGAAGGAGAGTGACAGAGTAAGAGCCTTGGGATTTGGTATCGTAATGTATATGCTGATGCTTATGCTGATGCCAAGGATAATGACAATGTGCTGCTGGTTTGGGTTGTTGGGCTGCTGTTGCAGGCAACAACTGCAATTTGGCAAGAGTTTTGCTACAACTCGTAAATCTGATATTAGCTCATTGCCTACAAACACACAAACACTCAGGCATACGCATACATAAATAAGTAATGACAGTTACAGCACGCTCCAGTAGCTTTCACTCATTATGGCCAAAAGTGATCGCTATCTGAAATGAGCTTCCAAGTAATTGAGCCTATCCAGTTGTGGCTAGACACTCACAGGCAGTAGCAGTACAAGAGGAAGTGGGAGGTTGTGGTTTAGGCCACAGACGGCACTCGTATGTAAATTGGCTAAATTAATATTGCACAAGTTTCTGATGGGGACTAACAATTGTGGCAAGCCTGCCAATTAAAACATGTGCAAGTCCTGTTCAAGGCTCAATGACATCCATACCATTTGTAGCCTGTTGCTTAAACGCTTGACTAAGTTTTGTCATATTTTATGAGCAAATCGTAAGGCAATTTGACAGACAAATAGCCAAAGGAGCAAAAGGATAAGCTTCTAACTGAATGTGGACTAAGATGCGTACTATGAACTCTAAGAGCTAATGGAAAGCTGGGACAGGACATCAAAACAAAAGCAACGGCTAAACACTAGGACAATAAATCTTTTGTTGCTACTGTTTCTAGCAGCAGCAACAGCAGTGGCAACAGTAGCAGCAGCATCGATGATGCAGCTTTAAGCTGCTTAGCCGCGATTCCTTTTCCTTTAGTTCATCGCCTTGGCTTGTGATGCAATTTCCGTTGTGCCATCGTGTCGCATATTAGCCATCGTGTCCTTGGCTATTGCTGGTATCCTGACAACGGAAGCATGCGACAGACAGCAGACAGCGGACAGGCATCTTCAGCTTGATGACTGGCTCGCCATTCGCGGTTGTAACGATATGATTGGATTATTATTATTTTATTATTTATTGAGACGCTGCTGCAAAGTGCTGTCTTCAAACTAAGATGCAGCAGCCAGTCTGGCTATAAAAGGATAATGCAAGTATTGCAGCAAAGCAGTGGAAATAAATGAAATTTTCTTCTCCCTCACTCGCTCTTTCCTTAGCTGTCCTTCTAGATATCTTGTGCAGAACTCAAACGGCGCCTCGACATGCAAGTGTCTGTAGTATCCTTAGTAGCGTTTGTAATTGGCGCCTTTATCTCGTCCACCGTTGCCCAATTAAAGTTAGTTTGCAAAGTAATTAAGACGATTATGTGGCGCTCAAGTATCAATAAAGAGCAATTAAATAAGTGCAAGAGCGAAACTATTGGCATTGGATTCTTGCATCGATTCTTGCTGCCATGTTTTAAGCCATTAGATAATGCCAAGGAAGTGCTTAAGTGATTGCATTTTAGTATCTATAGAAATAAGATCATTTGATTATTGTACTTAAGAGAAAGTTAATGAAAAAAAAAGAGCAAAAAGTAATTGTCAGTGTAAGAGTATTAATAATATAAGCAATCTAATGAAGAGCTGTCATGTCTAAAAATCTTTTGCCTTATTTCAAATTCTACAGTGAATGCAACAAGAATAATAACAAGTTGAAGTTTAGAAAGAAAAGACACAGATATACAGAGAGGGAGAGAGGCAGAGAGACACAGATGGAGAGATAGAGACAGTGCATCAATCAAGAGAGCAAGTTTTGCCCCTTTTGCTAATGAACTTCAATGCGCATCTACTAATTTGAAAGTCACTCAGCTTAATCCTGCTGTACACAGCCACGCCCACTGTGTATGTGAGTGTGCGTGTGCGTGTGTGTGTGTACATAAAACTAAAGTAGAAGGATTCTAAGTAAAGTCTCCACAGTGCCAAAAAGTCAAATTTTAATCTGTGATGTGGCAAAAGTTGATGAAGAAACTTTAGCACTGGCACAACGAAACGAACGTTTTGAGTGTGCCACATGTTAAGATGAATGTACACACATACACACACACACACAAGAGTCCTGCTTGCAGTTTACCAGTCGTAGTTCATTCACACATACACAAACACTTTGGTGCTCTCGTTCGCGTCATTGGTAAAAGTTACGCGCTACACTGAAAGAAAAAAAACGGAAAAAAGGAAAACAGAGTAAATAAAATAAATCTTAGTGGAAAATTATGGGTTATAGCAGTAGGGGTAGACTGGTGCTAAAAAGCATTTGTTATCGCTGCAACAACATAAATTCACTTTTGTAATTATTTCTCGCATTAGTAGCTGAGGTGGCAGTGGCAGTGGCAGGGAGTAAGTCAGTCAAGAAATGCGCCCAAGCTGACCAGGCTCCATCATCATCGTTGTAGAGCAGCTACCCGAAAGATCTACTGAAATGGATGGAAGTTGTTTGGGATTATTTGTTAAAGCATGTGACTGTTTAAAGTAATACGTATAAATTCACATTCACACACACACACACACACACACACATGCACATGTATATATAAATGTGAACACACATGAACACACACAGTTCACATACAGCTTTAAAATTGAATCAATCATTCTCACTTTGATGCACATCAGCAACAGAAGCTGCTCCAACTGCTGCTGCAGTTTTCAGCCAAAAGAAAATCATTCCAAAAGTGTGTATATGTGTGTGTGTATGTATACATACGTGTGTGTGTGTGCTATGTGGTATATGGGTTGGTCTCCCTGGCAGCATAAGCTGTAACTATAAACAAGCAGCTTATGTGTTTTAGTCGTTAGCTCGTTCTCAACGTCATTCGGTTGCTGTTTCTCTTCATCTTTGCACAGGGTGTTAATTTTTGTTGGTTTATGAAGTCGACTCACCATTGTTGTTGTTGTTCCTAGTACTGTTGTTGGATGTTCGGTGTAACACAGATACGTCCCTCCAACCAAAAAGTTTACTTAAACACTTCGGACACGGCAAAGGCAGCTGTGCGCAATTCTAACGAGCAAAAACTAATAAATCCCCACGAAAATGGCTGCGGAAACGGATGCCGTGTGTTGTCTGCCGCTAGAAAGAAACACGAGCCCAATCCTTATACCAATCCCAATTCTAATCCCATTTTCAAAGACCAAGACCAATCCCAAGACCAATTCCATGTTGAAAACCCTTACACAAAAACCAAAAAACCCTAACGCCTAGGAAAGGCCTGTCTACCCATGTCTGTGATGTGTTTTCTTGCTTAATTCTTATTATTTTCCCGTTCCATTCTATTCTTATTATTATCATTGTTGTTGTTGCTGTTGCTGTCGTCTACCACAGATTTCTTTTAGCCATTTTTTTGTGTTGCTTCTTTTTCGTATTTCCTTTCCCTCATCAGTGTTTCTATTTCCATCTATTCTATTCTCATTCTCTCTCCTTCTTTCCCCTACTCCTTGTCTGTGCTGTTCAGGTTCGTGTTGCTTATCGTTTGGTCGTATTATGATTGCCGTTGCCATTGTTCACTGTCGCGTTGTTGTTACGTTTGTTGTTATTGTTGCCATGCAATAGTTCATTTTAATCTACAAACAGGATAATGCAAGCAGGATTCCGTTTCTACATCTTGTCTTATCCATTTCGTTTCCTACTCCATCGCCACCGCCATCACCATCACCATCATCATCTCTATATCCTTGTTCTTAGTTCTTTGTCTTTTCTATCGTCTTACTTTTTATTAATACATAACTCAACGATTTAGCGCCCTCTCTCTCTCTCCCTCACTCTGTTTGTATCCATATTCTAACTGTTCTACTCAACTCTCGTTGTTTCCGTTGTTGTTTCTCTTGTTACTGTTGTTTCTGTTGTTCCCGTTGCTGTTGATTGTGCAAACTTTGCTCTGAACTCTGAAGTCGTATAATAAATTTCATCACTGTTGATTGCTTAAAATTTTTGAAGCTGGCTAAAAACTTTTCCGAGTACTTTCATAATAGTTTTTACTTTCCCCAGCCTTCATGCTGCCCACACTCAAACCCCTTTACCTTATAGTTTTTCTCCAGGCCAACAATGAATATTGGCAGTTTCCTTACTGCAGTTTTTGTTGTTGTTGTTGCTGTTGTTGTTATTATTTTTGTAGCTGTTAGCAATAATATGATTATTACACTAGGTTTTTCTTGTCTAACAGCTAATGCCCACTTTTGATCCTTGAGCTTTGTTCTCTAAATATATTTGACTTTGTTTTGGATTTAAGTAGTTACTTTTGTAATGGCTTTAGCTTTTATAAGTTTCTTGTAACACAAATTAATTATCATTGTTAAATATATTACAAGCACGAAAATTGCAAATTGCAGTCACGTTTCCTGCAACTACATGAAATATGCAACATGCCAACAACATACTGTAGGTAAACCTTCTCTGTCATATGGAGAATGCGTGTTACACTTAATCCCAAGCATATTCTTATAAACTTCTATTAAAACACCGCAGGCAGCACTCAGAAGTTAAAGTTAGTATGGCGCACAGCAGCCATGATAAATAGCCGCACTCAAACGCATCAATATGAATAAGCACACACAGTCACACTGTGAGAACAAAAATGGCATCCCCTTTACATTATAAAGCCCACACAGCCTATCTAGCGAGAGCAGCAACAATCCAATTAGAATTACTCTCTGAGCATTGGAGAATACGATCCAAGAGCGCGCATACATAATTCGGCAACGCACACGCACGCACTTATACTAATGCACTAGCAGTCAAACGAAATACACAAGCAATAAACGTAATCCACACACAGTGGTCGAACTTAAACGAATGCATCGATCAGAAGGGAACGCGCTGAGCATAAATTGTTATTGTTTAAAGAATACAAAGCATGCGCCACTGTGCGGGTAGCAGCAGTACAAAGAAAGCGATTGCGTGAGTGCAGCTGCGATTGTGGACATTAATGTATAGTTTAGTTTATAATAGAGCAGAAGGCGGATCTAGCTAGCGCTCGTTAAGCTAGCAATAAATTGTATATTTTGCATATATATAATTTAATTCTAATAAAAAAAGGAATAATAATAAAAAATGAATTAAAAAATTATTTTTGAGAAAACACTTTTGGATATGGGATAATATTTTGTTCATTGAAGAAACATAAAATTTTGTCAGCATTTATTTTTAATGGTAGACCTATTTCTCAGTGAGTTTTATTATAAGCTGCAATACTTTAGGGGAATATCTAGAAAGTTCTGAGCACACAAATGCAAACAAAACTATGTGAAGGCCTTTTAATGGTTAGTTTTAAAAATAAAACGGGGTGGGTAGACAGCGGAGGCAGTGTATGGTCATTGGCCAGTGCAATTGGCAAAAGTTGGACAGCAGTTTAAAGCGAAAAAAAATAGATATAGAAAACTCAAAACTTTCGTATCGCGTGTGCTTGTGGATGTGTGTCAGAGCATTGAATGTGTGTGTGTGTATGAGAGTGTGAAACAACAAAAATCTAATTGCGCACAAAATGAATTGATGTCGTTGCCAAGCGAAAATGAATGGATGACATTGGGTATAGGGATAAAACTGAACTGAAAGCTCAAACTGGGACTGTGAATGGTGCTATGTTTCTGGAGAGGGGAGCAGCAGGGGGTCTGCGTTTAGGAGAGTAAGGCGCAGACATGAGTACAGACGACAACGTTGTTGAGTATGCTTGCAGCATGGGCAGCCTCTCGAGTGTTTTATTAAGCGCATGTATCCAATTTCGTAGCGGGACTCAAGTGGCCAAGGAGATGAGGAGCACAACGACGGACGCAACTAATTTATGGCGCTCCATTAAAACTTGAGTTCAATTGCCAAAAATTTCATAAAATTTTTATTTAAAAAGCGACAACAACAATAGCAAATAGAAATAAAACAAAATAACAAAAACACACACACAAAATACATTCAAACAAAAATAAAACAAAAAAAGATGCGCAATCAAGTTTATTACATATTCAGAGTCGTCGCCCTGTTGGCGCCAAGAAGAAGAACAGTCAGAAGAGAAAGCTGATGGAAATAGAAGGCAGGGCATGAACCATAGGATCCTCCATTTCTAAAAGTCTAGGCAATGCTGCACTTTGGCCATGTCCTGGTTGAAATACATGAGAAGGCTAAGCGGGCTAAGTGGGCTGAGCGGGTGCTCTGCGCAGTTCATTTGAGAATAAAATGAAATAAATTTAAATATATACTTCTTAGTGCATTTCGTGCATAAAACAAAATGATGCCTCGCAGGACTATGCCTTCTTTACTATCCTGTGCGCATTGCTGGCACTAGCGCTATTGCTCTGGCTTCAACTTGGTTGGTTGTTGGTTGGTTGGTTGTTGGCTGCTCGTTTGCTAAGCCTTGGGCTAGCCTCCTTCTATTTTCCGGCCGTTTTGCCGTTTGCCGTCTCAGGTTTTTGCTTTACTGTGCCGCCTTTTATTGTTGTAGTTTTTTTCCTCCCCGCTGTCATTGTCTCTGTTTACTTATTTACTTTTGCGCTTTATTATTCTCCATTAACTTGACAAAATGAGCAGAGCGCCCAAGCGAGGAGGCAACTTTAGTTCTTGACCGCCCATTGGCCAACAAACTGTCCTACAACCGTTACCACCACCCACTTGGCCTGCTATGAAATTAAAAGAGGAGGAATAATAAAAAATAAAAAAACAAAATAAAAAAAGAAAACTGAAAAAAAAATAAAATAAAAGTAAAATAAAATCCAAGACAAAGTCTCATTTAAGCGTACCATTCACTGCTGCCTCTTTTATGCTAACTTTAGTCAGATATCAAAAAGAAAAGGCTTTATACCACATTCATATGAAAAGGACCAATTCTCATATTATACGAGTGCATATATATATACCCATATATCCTTCTATACTGCCAATCACGAGGCTCACCTACGCTTTGGGCTTAACTTTTCCTACTTTAACGTTTATGTCAAAGTAACTCATGCCTCTAGACCCAAGTAATCCCTTTCTGCCTAATGCCACAGGAATCTCAAGGAAGCCAAGAAACGACGCTCATTAGGCTTGTTCTGGCAATTTCAAATATTTTCCACAATTCTTTTGTTCAGCGTCAGCCACCAAAAAAGGAACTTTGCAATTTATGTTCAGGACATCTCTTCTTTTGTAGCAAAAGGCTTAAAAGTAGCGAGAGAAAATGTTGCACACTCTTCTTGTTGTTGTTGTTGTTTGTTTGTCGAAAATGTTGCGAGTGCTTAACGCCTTAAATGAGTTTCTGCTCTGATTGTGTTTAATTTTGATGCCTTCCCCCACTTCTCTAATACACTCTACATGCTTTTCCTTTATTGCGGATATGTGCACAAACACTTATGCAAAACCAAAAGCTCTGCGGGAAATGAGACCAAAACGACATTTCCATTGAGCATGTGTTAACGCATATGCCAAGTACACAACTCTCTCTATACACACAAAAATACATATATATATATATATATATATATATAATATGTTTGTATGTCTGCAAGTACTGGTCTATCTCCCAGGACGACAGCACTCAGTAGAAGCCAATTAGTCGCACAAGAAGTAGAAGTTCAACGCTTTACTCTCAGCTCTTGTCCTGGCTTAACTCTCGTCTTAGTCCAATTCCCAATGTAATGCAAATGCCATTGACGCAACTCTCTCTAGCTTCAAGTAGATTTACTTATACACACACACATATATATGTGCCAGTAGTAACCAACTTTTCAGGTTTAATTAGCCGCTGGCTAGTTAACTTAGTCTTCACCTTCGTCATCCCCACCCCATCTCTCTATTTCGCTCACCCACCAAGAAGTGTAATCCATTTGCCTTCTCGGACCACAATTTGCGCACGACTCGCATGTTATTTTGCCTGCATGCATCCAATTAAGAGGTTTGGCCTCTGCCACGCCTTTCATTGCAATACTATACTGTAGCAAGGGGTGGAGAGCGGACTGAAGTTCTTTTAAGTGAAAAATACTCAGCAGAATTTTACTTATTTAGTACGTAACTGCAATTTACGCCATGCATCTACATATAAAATGCATTTTTTTGCAGTTTATTTTTTATTTTGTTTTTTTTTTTTGTTTTGTTCGTTTTACCAGTGGGCGGCACGCCCATTTTTTGCACCAACTGTATACACAAATACACAGACTTATTATTTATATCTCTATGTATGTGTGTGTGTGTGTGTGTTGGCCCTCTCAACTTCGTTTTTATGTACTCTACTGTACTGTACTATACTGTACTACAATCCTTGCCAAAATAAAATAAAGAACCAATGAAGAAGAGGGCAAGAGAGCGAGAGATGAGGAAATGCAAATAGCATAAAACACAATGCCGAAGCGCCTTCTCAAACTGTGCTCATTGCCCCTCAGTTGCTACTTCTCCTCTTCTCTTTCTCTCGATCGTTTATTCACCTAGCTCCTTACTGCGGATTTTTGTATATTTTAAATGCATTTTCAACAAGCAGCAGCACAAGCACAAACACAGACAAACACACACATGGCTTCGTACTTGTCTCTCACACATACCAAAAAACGTTGCATACTTTTGGGCCAGCAAAAAATCTTGCCAAAAGGGTTTTAGCGTTGCTTTTTTTGTGTTTTTTTTGTTACTCCCAATTTTTGTTTTTGTTTTTGTTTTCGGCTTTTTTTTTTTGGTAGTGTCTGCGCTTCCTTAACGTTTGATTAATGAGTGCTGAACCCGTTGGCAGTTCATTTTTGGCTCTCTGAAAAGCGACTTAAGCGCATAGCGACAGCTACTGTGAATATTGCGCATACGCAGGATTGTACACATCCGGCTAATGCCGCAATTACGCCATCATCGATTGAATCTAACTCAAATGGCGGCAACAGACATAAACTGAACAGCACAGACCATAACTGTGGCCGATGGATGTATGAAACTTAAGCAAGTTATGACACAACAAGAAAATTAATTAAAAGTACACACAGGCCACAAGATTGTCCAGCTACAAACATAGACAGAGAAGGAGAAAGGGAGAGAGAGAGAGCAGCAAATATTAAGTATATGATAGATAGTTAGATAAAAAGTTTCTTTGTAGGAAATCTTAGCTGCCGTTATTGAATGCTGTCTGCCATACATTTATGTATATATATATATATTTATATATTTGTGTGTGTATGTGTGTGTCAGTGCTTTAAGTTTTAAAGCCATTGATGACTTTCTTGTGGGTTTTTCCCACAATGTGCTGGATTTCAATTCAATGCCAAATCGAATGCCGCTGAGCAAAAGGCAAAACGCTGAAATCTGTCTACAGAAATTGAATTGTAAGTAAGGCAAGCAATGCCAACGCATAAATACGATTGGAAATAAAAATATATATAGATATATATATATATAAACTATGACCTGCTCAGACGATAGCAAGGGGCAAGCAGTCATAGAGCTTGCCGCAAGACGTGGAAGCCGCCCAACATCAATTCTGGGATTAAGGACACTGATTTGATATACTTTTTTTTTATTACCATTAAGTATAAGTTGACAAAATGCCGCTACAGCGCACATTTACTGTGTATGGCAATGGTAAGCACTGTACAGTGAACACCAAATATTGTACACTGAGTTCAACGAAAGAAAATATTGAGCATTGAAATTTAAAGCTAAAGTTTTCAGCATGAGAATGCTTCTACTTTATAGAATAGAAGCAGCATTTTGGGCTCTCGGCTTTCCAGTCATTAGCTGCGCACCATTAGCGCCGGCGACAGTCAGGCAGGACTCGTAGTAACGCCTGCTTCAGTATACCAGCACAACAGTACCGTTAACGTTGTGTACTGTCCAATCCCTGGCGCTATGGCCCAAAATCGTGGCTCGTTATTATGGCTGATAACATTTTTACGATGCCGACAATGACATGACATGATTTTTTTTCTCTCCCTCTTTCTCTCTCTCTCGCTCTTTCTGTCTTGCTTACACTCACTTTGATGCTGATGTTCACTGTCAGGGGACAAGAAAACGATTTTTTATGCCACCAAAATGACGCAGTTTTATTGCGCCTCAGCCTCAGCCTCAGCTTCTCTCTATGCGATGAGATTTTCATTTTTAAATCATTAGAAAATGCCTCATAAAGTTCTTGTTTAAGTGTACAAAAAGCCAACTCAAAATATGCCTAACTGTAACTTATGTTCGGAGAACTGCTAAATACGTTAATAATACTGTTTTGACCAATTGAAAAACATATTTTCATAACCAACTTTCAAGTGCTGTTAGTATAATAAACATTTCGCAAGAAAAGGAAAATTTTCCTACTCTCTGAGTTAAATTAATGAAACTGAATTTCCCACACAGATTAACTAAGACTATGAGCAGAGTAGAGCGTCAATAGCTTATGCATAAATTAGTAACAAATTGTTCAAGTAGTTATAATAACAAGGCAAATAAACTGGAAGTATCTAGAAAGTAGGCGATGCGGTAGAGGGGGGGGCAAAGGATATTGGGTGTATAACATGTGTATCAAATATTATGTAATTAATTGGCATTAAATGCGAGAAAAACAAAAACAATAACAGCAACAACATCAACAATAACAACAACTAAAACCGCATTAGAATCCAAATGAACCACAACACATTGTATACCCTTTCCTCCCCCCTTTCGTGTGTAGCTTACCTCAGATTTATCGGCATGCGGCCCCCTCCTGCTCCATGCATAGATTTTAAGTGCCTTTATGTACGGCTTATGTTTTATTAATGAATGGGCGTGTGTATGAGTCTGAGTGTGTGTGTTTACCTACATAATTAATATTAAAAGTGAGCTTTGCTGCTATTATTTTAATTACGTATACAACAGCCCCCCCCCTTCCACCACTCCCAGACTCAGTCTACGCTTGATTTTATATAGATAAAATTTATATATAGAAAAGGCTTAGTATAAAACTAACTAATAACTAACAAATACAATGATATATATACTAAATGAAGTTAAGTGAAAATAACAAACAATTTCATTTGTTAAAACTAACTAAATATGCTTGCAACATGCCACAACAATAGCAGCAAGACGACTTGAGCCATTGTAAATTTTCTAATTGAATTTTGTGGCAAATGTGTTGCATTATCATTGATAGAAAATAATAATTTAAATACTTGATTAATATATATATATATATATATATATGTTAAACCTCAATTTGTAATAGGTTAAGTACGGTTTGAGCCATTTTGGGCCAAATGTCACGTAGCTATTATAGACATCTTCATCATCCAATGGAAAACTATTGACAACTTCAATCAGATGTCAGCGTCAGGTCGTTGCACGTCATGAAGTGCCTGCTGATAATTGTCATATAAAACCACAAAAACTTCTATTTAACTACCCTCCCCAGTCTCTCTACATCCCCGCTAGTCCTGTAGGTGTTGAAACTGTGGTGGTAGAAGTACTGTTAAATGCGTCATCAAATCGCCTTTGCATGACTTTGAGCCACTTAATGCTATTTGCATCCCATTGCGGCTAGCAAGCGACAACCGAAGGACATTGACGTTACCCCCTTAAATGTAACGTAACGTAATGTAAAGTGATGTAACGTAACTTTACGTTGCATATATCGGTCAGTTTATTCTCAAACTTAACCCACACCGCACACACATACAAACACACATAGATAGAGCCCAACCAATGTCCAGCCATAGCCAGCTGAAGCCTTGTCGTACAGCACGTCATTATTATAATTTCTGTAGTTGCACAGATGTCGCCCAAACATATGCCCCCCCCCCCCCCCCTCCTCACCAACCTCTTCACAGTAAATTGCAATTGCCAACGATTATTGAATTTAGTTAAACAACGTTTGTCGTGGTCGACAGTCGGCCCAAGCTCATACCCAGCTGTCAACTCTCTGCTGCACCTAATCACCAGCTGCTCCACAAGTATCCGTCTGTCTGTCTGTCTCTCTGTCTGTCTGCCTATTTCTCTCTCTCTCTCTCTATGTTTGCCTATCCCTCTCCCGCCCTCTGAGTGTCTGTTTGTTTTGCTGTCTGTCTGTCTGTTTGCCTGTCGCCAGGACATACGTAGCCATTGTCCATGGCATGTCGAGTAGTAGACGTCGCCGGCTCATTGCAGCAGCAACTTCCGGTGCGCTTGCGTATCAAAGTCTGTCGGATTGTCTGATTGACTTCCGTTGTCTACGTTTGTCAGTTTGGCCATTTTGGTTTTGACTCCAACTGGACAGCACACAATCAGCCACAAGCAGAGACGACGAGAGTGACACGGAGAGTGAAAGGAGGAGATAGAACGTGCTGAGCTAGAAATCTCCTGCACTTATTTACACTTTAAGTGAATTGTTTGCTTGCGTTTTAACGCAAATGTAATTATGCGCAGCCAGCAACACCGCAACAGCAACAGCAACTGTTGTAGCTATAAGTGACATATTATTGTTGATGTTGCTGTGTGTTTAAGTGTAAGTGTTCGCTTACTAATGATTGAGCATTAGTTTTGTATTTTTAATAGTGTCAGTTACAGAAATTGTTGCTTCATATAAGTTTCCAGTTTCTCAACTATTGCCTCTTCAGTTCTTAGTAATTCTTCTGCAATTATATGCAATTCTTCTCGAAGTAAAATGCAAATGTAGCAAGTGTGCAGAAATAATCGACGCTTACATAGAATTAGCATCAAGTCTGCAATTATAAAGCAGCAGCAGACGTTGCAGCAGCACAAACACTGAAAGAGGCGCCACACAATGGATGGAATACTATACACAATATACTTGTATATCAACAAACTTACATAAGGCCCAACCAACAGCAACAACAACCACCAACAACAACAACAACAACAACAACAACAACAACAATGGTAACTGTAATAACAGAGAGTAAAGCAAATGTATGAATTGTAAATTTAATTTAATCAGACTTAAGTGCAGTCGCGGCTTTCCATTTGTGACAATGCATATGTATATGTATATGTATATGTAGATATATATATATATATATATGTGAGTTTGTTTGTTTGTTAGTGAGTGTGTATAGAGGCATAACGCATACGCCACGTTGGCTGGGCAAATATTAAAACGGAATCGTAAGCAGCCAACAGAACTTAAGGGTTAGATGTGCATTCGCTTGGTAATTGTTAACAATTTATGTAAATGTCTATAGCAAGCCATAAGACATGTCAGAAAGAGATAGCAATTGAGTGGGAGAGAGTGATAGCGAGCATTGGTCTAATTATATTGAACGACTGAAGCGCAACGAATGGAATGGAAGCAAACTTGTAATCGCAGTGCGAAGCAACAATAGCAGCAGCGATGAAGGAAATATTGAAGTAGTGTTTGTAAACAGTAACAATCAATGATTGATACACACACACACACGCACACAGACACATAGGCATATGCAACCACAATGAAAATACATCCAATTAACAGCTATTAAAGAAATCAAAGGGTAGAAATTAATTAGAATAAAGAAAGGATACTTTTTATCTGAATTTTTGGGCATAAAGTTATAACTTATCAATCAATACAAACTATGGCCATAAAGCAGGCTAAGTGGCTGGCACAGCAAGCGTATAAAGGACACAGCTGGTGCTTCGGGCTTATATGCTGGTTATGTATAGAGTTGGTTAAAAAAAGGCCTGTTGCCAATTTGTTATAATGCCAAAGTTGAAGGCAACATTTGCTTTTGTTAAGCAATCGCCACGTTGACCCAAAGGTTGACAGTTATGCATACATTTTTTTTAAGGGCAAGGATATGCTGTGCTCAGAAAGGATAGCAAAAACATACAATTAACTTAAGTTATTCAAATGTAAATTATTGATTTCAAGCGGCGTCCACATGTCGTATACGTAATATAAAAATACTCAATTAAATGAACAAGCAGCAGCAGCAGAAGATGTACATTAAATGGTTTTCGTTTTAGGACAAGTTAAGCAACTTCCATTTAGCTGGCATATATCAATTTTAGATATTTCAATTTCCGGCACGTTTCAATTGAAGAATGTCAAGTGCTGCCAACGAGTCCTGGCTGTGTGTGTGTGTGTGTGTGTGCGTCCTGTGTATCCTGTGTCCTGTGTGTGTGTGTTATGCAAATTGAAAACTTTTGCAATAAAATTACATTAAAGTACAATTTGGCTAAACAGTCAGGCAGCTGGTCGAGATATTACCAAAAAAAAAGAAAAAAAAATTCACATACAAGAGGCATAGTTAACTGCCGCTGCTCCCCTGCTGAGCCCCTACTGCTCCCCTGTGGAAACGATCCCAACTGAATCAATCAACTGCGAAAATTATGTTAAGAGCAGCAAAAAGTTTTTCTTCTACTAAAGACAAATGTGAACATGTGAACAGCTTCAACTTCAATTGTAATCGTAATATGTATTTATATGTGTGTGTGTGTGTGTGTTAGTTAAGGTGTGAGTGTGTATAATATATCATCGAGTGACCGCAAATGGAATCCTGAGTTGCTACTGCCTGAAGACAGCAACCAACAGCCAGCTTGAAAGTCAATTGAGTGTGGTGGCACGTTGCTTGCCAGCTTTGGGGTATACATCAATGTCACTGCAGCAGCAGCAGTAACAGTAGCATCAAGAGCAGTAAACTGCTGCTGCTGATGCTGGCAAAGACGTCACACAGGCTAATTATTTTACATTAAATTAAATAATGATACACTTGCCAGAGTAGATTGATATATAGATAGAAAAAGTGAGAGGCAAAACGAGAGGAACAGCAGAAGGTTAGGTACTAAGCATACTGAGAGACACAGAGAGAGGTTCATTATTATTAACAACAGCATGATGATGAGCACAATCATTAACAACAACATCAGCAGCAGCAGCAGTAGCAGTGGCGCGTACGTTTCGTGCAACGACAAAGAAATCATTGGGGCACGTGACGCAATTTGCATAAATTTTGAGGCAGCCTCGACAACGCTCGACACGGGAAGCAAGCGCGTAATTTCAATTGCGGTTAAACAGCAGCCAAGTAGAAAAGTAGCAAAGTAGCAAAGTGGCAAAGTGGTTGCAAAAGTAGCAGCAGCTAGCAGCAGCAGCAGGAGAGGCAGTGGCATATAGACCCAAACTAGTTGGTGGCAGGCTGCACGCTCGTCAAAGGGCAAATGTAATGCGCAACATTATTGAAAATGAAGCCCCATCATCGATATAAATGTGTATTTGTCTTCCTATCTCTCTCTCTCTCTCTCTCTCTCTCTCTCTGTGTGTGTGTAAGTGTGTGTGTGTGTTCCAGAACGTGTCGCTTAATGGTTGTTGAATTTATTGAAAAATTATTAAAAGGGAATTTTGCCATTCAATGCCAACACAGGTCAGCAGCAGCAGCAGCAGTAGAACGCTTTTCCCTTTTTGGCTTTGCTTTTCCATTTTACAGTCAACATTTTCCTGACTGTCAGAAAGTTATTTCAATTCGTTTCGTCCTAAGTAAACAATTTGTAAGCCATGGCAATTGGTTGAAATATATTTGGCTATTTGCTGTTAGATTTCTAATGAATTTTGCGTTTTTTTAGTTACCAGCACTTGCTCTCTCACTCTCTCTCTCTCGCTCTATATATATATATGTATATATCTCTGTGTGCATGCTGTCAGTGTTTTAGTTGAGATAAGGAAAGGTCCTTGAAGTGTTTGCCTGCGACAAATTGATGTGTTTGCATTAGTCGCACATAATGAATGAAACTCAAATCGAAGGCTTAAAGCAGGCTTTGATTATATTTCATTAACTGAAAATAATAATAATAATAATAATTATACTATGATACTATATATAAGTATATATATATATATATAGTATGTATATATGTATATCCTCTTTAGGAAGCCTACATAATTAATTTGGTTTGATTGTTATTTCTGCTTTCAGGTAAGCAACACACGCAACAAACTGCCACAATGTTAAAGCCATTAGCTGTTAGCCAAGGTGAGGCTTATATATAGTACATTTCATATTGCTTACTTTTAAACCAAGTTAAGACTACACCCTCCTTTACCCATTCTACTACCAACTCATAGAAATATAATATGGCAGACTGAAGTCTTGACTCAATGTTTTGCCACAAGTCGCGCCAAAGTAGCGTATAATGTACAGTAAATCTGTGGCAAGAGGCATAAGCTTTTGGCCATAGTGAAAATGGGGCTGAATTGTGCCAATATTTTTCTAAATATAACAGAAAAAAACACAGACGTTACCCCTTGCCCCTCTGCACTATAGCTGTGCCACACTATTGCCAACAATATGCGGCAGCTAAACGTTTCCGAGCACGTGAAAACTCGCGCAGGTTTTCTACTTACTTTGCATGCTGCTGGAGTTATAAGTTGCAGAGCGGAAGAGAGTGGTAGAGTGGCAGAGGCAGTTGCAAGTTGCAAGTGCAGTTGGTAAGCATGCCAGGCCACTCTTTTACACTCTTTTCTCTCGTGTACTTTACATATTTTTCTAACATTAATGTGGCCACAAATTGAAAAGGAAGCGAAGAAACAAGTTAAAAGTGTAACAGTATTTTGCTGCCAGACTGAGCCAACATACACACACATACACTAATAATACCAATACAGATGCTACTCAAATATAATCTATTATATAGAACAGACAAAGTATAGCATATATACCATATATATATATATATCTGGCAAGTCAGGTAAATCCAGTGCAAATTTAAAGAGAAGTCGTATAGAGCTCGGAGTGTAGAGTATCACAATAAAAATACGATATAGCACGGCAGTGGGTAGAAAGGGGGGCATTGGTAGGGTAAACAGCCAGAAGGCAACACACCTGAACTCAATAAAAGCTTCATTTTTGGGTTGTTAAAGCAGCAGCAGCAGCAGAGGCAGAGACAGAGGCAGCGGCAAAGAAAAACACAGAAAAAAACCGAAAATAAATAATTTAAGAAAAATATGTTTTACATAAACTTTTGTAGAGTAAGTGGCAGAAAAGGGAGTAAAAAGCAAAAGGAAAAGAAAAAAGCAGCAGAAGAAAAAGGAGAAAGAGCATAAGCAGCAGAAACAATAACAAAAGCAAAACAAAATAAACAAAAGAAACATAGAACAAATGGAGTTGCAGTTGGAGCGTTGAAAATTGCAAAAGTAAATAACAGTATAGAAGCAGAAGAATGGCAAGGGAAAGAGGGTAGGGGGAGGGCTATAGGTTTTGTCAGAACAAAAAAAAAAATAAGAAAAAATGTAGAGAAAGAATGAAATCCGCGTTAAGGCCAAGGTACAGCGAGTTTTGGGCCAAAAACAGGGCAAAACAGTTGCATAAAGTTGTAAAAGTATTATGAAATTTTCAAATAATAACTGCATGTACATGGCCAAGGATACATAAGGATATACGCAGCTGCATAGTATCCTGTGTAAGTAAATAAGTAAGAAATAAACTAGCACATAAGGTTCTTAACTTGTTTTCCTTTTGCCGGTTTATAATAAAGTAAGTGTCCATAAAAAGATATGACGACTATAAAAGAAGAACAAGAAGAAGAATAAGCGTTGGTTGTAAAAGTAGCAAAAAGGAGGCTAAGGACAATGGCAGCCTGGCAATTGTGTCGCAGTTAGCATGCAACAGTGTAAGTTGCATGCAACAGCTAAGCAAGAGGATCAACGAGATCAGCTGCCAATGCAACTACTTATCGAAAGAGAGCGAGTGAAAGAGAGTGATAGAGACAGTGTTAAAGAGATAAGAGAAACTTAACAAATTAACGCCTGGCATTTGTGGCAATGTGTGTGTGTGTGGGGCAAGGGTCACAAAGTTGCACGCACTGTGTAGAGCAATTGTATTGAACCATAAATGTTGCAAATGTCAAGCCGCCAACACAAAATGGTCAACGCTGCAA
This sequence comes from Zygothrica quintamaculata, assembly GCA_037044455.1. Classification (NCBI taxonomy): domain Eukaryota; kingdom Metazoa; phylum Arthropoda; class Insecta; order Diptera; family Drosophilidae; genus Zygothrica; species Zygothrica quintamaculata. Next base: position 460,336 of record JBAMBS010000878.1, on the reverse strand, counting down.
CCAAATGCTGCGAAAATAGGACAACTGCAAACTAAAATAACTGCACATTTGACACAGGACACGCAGCACACACACAGGACACACACAGGACACTGGATAGTGGACACATTGGACAGTCGACATGCATTGTGAGTGGGTTTGCATACAGAAATAAATGTCACACATGCAAAATAAATAGAATTGAAATGAGAGTAAAGCAGCAGCAGCAGCAGCCTGGCTGGGGAGCGAAATGGAGGGAAAGGTGTTGCATTTGCACCAACTGCAATGGGGCACACTAATAGTGATATGCTATAAGAGCGAACTATGAGGTTTTGGCATAGAAATGGAAAAGTTTTTGTTTAGAAAGAGCTGATCATTAGGTTGACCCAGTAAAAGCTGCTTCAGGCGAACAGGAAGTAGCTACTTTTCAGCAGATTTTGTATGCTGAGCAGATGGCTCAAATATAGCTTCGATTACCTCCTTCTATTATAGCTGTCTGTTAGTAGAGTATTCACTGTACTTTCCTATATAATATGATCCTTTACTATTATCTAAACAGCTTTCAGTTTTAGTCTGTTTAACGCAAAATGCTTGATAAAATCGTTATGCCCTTGGTTTTAGTGTTAGTGATTGCATGTCATACACACACAGACACACACACACACACACATACCATAACATACATGTATGTGTTGCATTCATAGTGGCTGACATTTTATGCTCATCTGTCCGCCTCCAAAAGCTTTTGTTCACTCAGATTCCATGGGCTCCAATGTGGCACCGTTTCCCCTTTCCATACCCACCTACTGAGTTCCTCTATCAAACTGTGTGTAATCGTGTCGTCTTTGCGCTCATTTTGTTTTTGCCGCTGCATAAATTTAATATTTTGACATATGTATAAGCATACTACCAGCAACAACAACATATTGCAACAACAACAACAACAACAAGTTGCAACTAAAGCGGCGACAGTGGCTACAAAAATGAGCACAAATAAATTTACATGCATGCATTTTGGTTAAACTGTCAGACCACAAATCAGAAATACACTAACACCAGCATGGCTGTACACCCTCTACCCCTGCCCCTTTACCACAACATACTCGATACTCTATACACCTCTCTCTTTCGCTCAAACTCTTGCTGTCTCATTTTGTGTATACATTTGTTGTATTTGAATGCCTTTACTTATATGAATAACTACTGTCAAGCGTGGCAACATGGCCGTGAGCATGCCCATGCCACTGCCCCTCTGCCACAGACCCTGCCCTGTTCTAACACTCGTTTTTGTTGTGCCTTTTCCCTCTACATACACACACACACACATATATATATATATATATATATATATATATATAAGAGATTTATGAACGGCAACGGGTTTTTAGTTGACGCTCGTCTCCCACAGCGTTTGCCGCTTATCTGCACTTTAGTCCCTCACCGCTGCTCCTCCTTGTTGTGCTACAACCCTGCTATCCACTCTATATTTAATGAATGCCATAATGACTGCAATGCAACGCATGAAATATTTATAGATGTGAATGGATACGTGCAGCCTTACACTACGAACATGCAACACGCCACCAGCCGCCCCTCAACACAAACCTTTGCTTCTGCGTGTACTTTGAGTGTATTGCAATCACTTTAAAGATGATTTTTGAATATCATTCACTTCTATATACGTATATGTATATATATAAGCATATATATGTATATATAGCTATATATATAAATAGTATATATACATATTTAATACACTGATCAAACTGTTGTTATATGCAGGCATTGTCCGTGGCTTCTATGGATTTATGTGGCAATTGTTGTTGCTGTTACTGTTGTGTTGCAGTGGCTGTTGCTGTTGCTGTTGCTGTTACTATAGGTGTTGTAATATAGTATTCGTTGCTGTTGTTGTTGTTAATGCCGCGGTTGTTGTTGTGGAAACACAGCAGCCGCATTAAAATACGTAATTTCCTTTAATAAAGCCGCACAAATTTAATTAACCGTCATGCAAATGCATTTACACCTTAATTATTAATTGAATTTAAATACATAAATACACGGCACAAATTGCAACAGCACAAGCTCCTCTGTCCCTATATATTTATATATATATTTAATATATATAGACTATATAAATTTGCTTATTCTTGTTGTTGTGAAGCTCACATAATTCGCTATCCTTTTGTATTAAATCCGTTCATAAAAAGTGCAAATTGTTGCCGCAGTTGCGCTTTTTTCTGTTGATGTTGCTGTTACCACACAATATACAATTTAAAATATATATTTATATAATTTTTTTTATATATTTTGCTGCTTTTTTTACATACTTTAAATATTTATCAGCTGCTTTTGAAAGCCAAAATAAAGTCTGAAAAAAATTTAATAAAGAAATGAAAAAGAAGAATATAAAAATTTCCCAGCTAAATGAAATTTTCTATGCAATGAAAAGCATTCTACAATGGATTATGTATATGCTAAAAGATATAGGTTTATGATCAGTAGAAGTCGCTACTATTCTTTGCAAAATCAGCTTTATTATATGCCATATAAATATATATAAGCTAATTCTAGATAAACTAGCATATTACTCATAGAAGTGCTGCCTTTACAATCCCTCCTTCACAAGGATAATTTATCCTTAGAGCACACTAAAAACATTTTAAGTCAAATACCAATTGAAAGTAGTTGCAGTAATTAATAGTTTTTCTTTCTTTTAATTGATCCTTTGAAAGGATATTTTAATGTTAATAGCATAATATAATTTTGAAATCGACATGCCAATTGCAAGGAATGCCATTTTAATGAGAGTTGTTTTTGCCACATGCAGCAAGGGGAATGCCTCACAATTTGTATGAGCATTCAATTGGTTATGTGTGTGGGCGTTGTAGTATTTTATAGGTATGTAGGCGTGGCAGTGCAGAAATATCATTATGTAACTGCGTATAATTAACCGAAAATCGTTTAAATGCCAGAATCCTTTTTAACAACCTGCCGATACCCGCCCAACCCGATGAGCCCGCCGCTGACCGCAGCATGCAAATTAAAAACGCAGCAGCCGCATTGGCCTGAACGTGGCTGAGTGGGTGGTTGTTGTGTGAGGAGGGGGGGGGGAGTGGGAGCAGCTGTGGATAGCATACAAATTGCAGCTGCAACAGGGACAGTTGTGCATGTTGCATGTTTACTTTGACATTAAATAAAGTTGTTTGTTGGCCGAGGCTGCGTTTTTCATTTGCAACACCCACATACACACACACAGGGGAGATAGGGTAAAGGGTTTCAGGGTCAGCGACAGGAGGAGTTTGAGGTTGAGGATGAGGATGAGGATCAGACGAGCTGTGTATGCCAGGCAGCGTACGCATAAATAACAAATAAATCATTTATGGTCACAGCGAAAACATTTATTGAGGTTCTCCCGCACACACACACACACACATACACATACGCACACATACAGACACAAACATAACGAAGTTGAGTAAAATAAATTAATTAAAAGTTCGAGTGCGTGGCGCAATCAAACTTTTGCTTGTCCAAGCCGCGTGCAACGTGGCGTATGCGCAACGTTTTGTCGTTTAGCTCTGACACACCCAGAGAGAGAGGGGGAGAGAGAGAGAGAGAGAGAAAGAGAGGGAATAAATAACAATTGTTTCGATTGCTGACATAAATGTCAAATTGAGGACACAAGCCTGTTGCCAGGATTGGGCCTGAAAGCCTGAAACTGTTAGCCCGAATGAGTTGGCCAACAGCAGCAATTGCAATAAGCAGCCAAGTGCAACGCTTTTCATTTGCTGTGCATTTTGTGCAACAGAATGTGTCTGTGTGTGTATGAGTATGAGTATAGGTATAACTATGTATGTGTGTGTGTGTGTGTGTGTTGCTTTTTAATTTGTCTTAAAATTTTAATTGCAACAACGTTGCCAGAGGGCGACACATTTTCATTTCTTATTGACGTGTCAATGCACCGTTAGGCGTTGCCGCTTAAATATGCCTAAAAGCCTGGCAAAAAAAAGAGAAAAAAATAGAATTTTTATGTATATGTTGAAGTACGCCCGGCCTAGTTGTGACTGTTGCATGGGTAGCACGAGGGAGGGGTGCTGGAAGAGGCAGAGAAAATTAATTAAAAATGCTCAACAAACTTGCAGAAAAACTTTGTGCCAGTTCTTGCACGGCTGCTGTGCATTTTCTATACATATACAATATATATATATATACGATATACATACGATATATATATAAATATACGATTTATATATATATATATATATATATATATATATATATTGCAATTTATATTTAGTTCTTTTTTTTGTGTAAGTAATTTCAACGCATTTAAAAATTCAAAAGCCAACAACAAGGCGCACAACAAGGGGAAACAAGCAACATAACGGTAACTTTCACACTCTCTTTATACACACACACACACAAACACACACAAGTGTGGCAAGTGCAGTTACAACGGCTGCCACAGCATTTTGCAACGTACCACACCTGTTCATAGAAAGTTTTTTTCTGTTCCCTGCTTTATTTTAGCATACAACTTTTGCTGCTCTCCCTCTGTCACTCGGGGTCTCCCCTCGCTCATTCTCTCTCTGTTGCTATCGCATCTCTCCCTTTGTCAGCTGCTTATCAATAATTTATTTATAAGCTTCACCTCAAAACACATGTTGTTAGTATGCCATGTCACACCCACCTTCTTGCTATTGCTTCATCAAACTCTCCCTCTCTCCTCTGCCCTTGCCCTTGCCTTTGCCCTACCCCGCATTGCCGCTTGCTGCTTTATGAGTTGCTCATTGTAATAGTTGCGTTGGCAGTTTGGCTAACAAGCTGCCATTGCTGCCTGCCACCTATCTACCACCCCCTTCTCCCCTGCTATACTTTCACCAGCTTCTTCTTCTTCTTCTTCTTCTTCATCAAGCAACACACATACCAAATACAATCAGAAGCTAACCACATTTGAGGCAATGCTTTGTTGATGTGGCAACATTTAGTTTGCTGTCCAACTAGCTGACGCTTCGTTTCTCAGTTGCTACCACTCACCCCCCTCGTACAATCGTTGGCTTTTGCATAATTTATGATTGCAAAATGTGTTCATTTAGTTTTGCAAATTGTTGACATGAGCAATCATTAGGGCCAGGCACAGATTTCAGCACAACATTTCAGCCAAGTTAAAGCTAATGCCAAATACGTGGCAGTTACGTGTGGCATTTTGTTGAAATATGCTGACAAGTTGCGCTAATTAAACTACATATACTATATATATATATATATCCCAACTTTCCTGTTAATATATAGTCATATATATAGTTTCATTCTAAACCCAAATCAAGTGTCAAGTATTTGGTTGCTAAACAACTTAAGACGTTGACACTAAGAGAAAATATTTTCATCAAGAACTCGACAGAAATTAGCAAGTGTCAAAGATAAATACAAGACGATTCCCTAAACTAAACTCCTACACTCTCTCTCTCTCTCTCATTTACTTTCTCACTCTTTCTCTCTCTGTGTCTCTCAGTATTTATTTGCTTGTAGAAATGGTGTCAAAGTGAGTGGCTCTTCACATACTACCCGAAACGTAGTCCAAAGAAAACTTGACTAACTATGCAAATAAGAGCCTGGCATGTGTGCCAACCATACACACACACACACACATACACACACATACAGGCAGAGACATATCGACAGTGACTCAGAGAGAGAGAGAGGAGGGAAAGACAGTTGTCGCTTGGGGTAAGTGCAGTTGGCAGAAATTAAGTAAGTTTCTAGCTGCAATTTTTGGCGAAAACTATGTCAAGTTTGGGTTTTAGTTGCCAGTGGAAAAAGTTTTGCTTAAGAAAATTGTTGCAAGTATATCAAAGATGCCTAGCTAGGCGTCTAGAGAGAGAGGCTGGTTGGGGGCTATGCACTAAGCAGACTTGTGTATAAAAACCTAATGAATTTCATGCATGACATGCAACTCGCGACGAGTCGCTTAATTAAAACCATTAGGCGCTGGCCGAAAACCAAGAAAAGCCAGAAAAAAAAACTAAAATTTGATGCCTCAGCTTAAGTTGCAAGCAAACATAAATACACCTACACACACACACACACACACACAAACACAGGGAGAGAGACACACACACACATATACATTGTTCATTTCTATAGCAGTTGAAGGCAGAGGCTGTAGCAGGAGCAGCATCCAATTTACATAGTTTCTTTAATGTTTGCTGCATAATTTTCACATTTTTCAGTGTCAAACTGTGGCGCTGCATTGTATGCCAGAAGATGCAGCAGCAGCAGCAGCAACAACAGCAGCAGCAACAGCAAATGCAAGCAAGAAATCTTTTTGCATGTTTCGGTCATATTCTAAAAATAATAGCAGTATATATATATATATATATATATATAGAAAGTACACTCTCTCATTCCCCCTCCTTCTCATCTCTTTGCTCTCTCTTTCCTTCTCTCAATCCACCTTTCTATCACTCTCTCCTAGTACGGTCAAGCGACCCACTTTAGTGACCCTTTATTGTATGATTTTTATGACTTTGTGCCACCCGCAGGAGGTGCAGCAAGTGGTAGCAAAGCAATGCTGCAAGTCTTTTGTGGATTCTGCTCAAAAATTATAACATTTGGCTAAAATAATGTCACTTGGCTGCAACTGAAAGCGAAAGCTTAACAAATTTGCTGCATAGATTAGAAAAAAAACAAAAAAAATCGAGGAAAAAATATAAAATAATATATAGAACAAGTAGAAAATCTGCAGTCGAGTGTTCTCGACTACGAGAACCTCTTTGCTTACATACACAGTCATACACACACAGACGCACACATACACACAGTTCTACACGCACTTTTAAGCCTCCCAGATAAAGAACTAAACGAAGAATTTAAATGAAACTCTCATTAAAAATACGACATATAAAGCAATAAAAAGTATGCTATATAAATTTATATAAATGATTCTCAATTGGACTTGCTTCAAGGTTGCTTTGATTTACCTTAAACTGTTTAATATGTTAATATATCCTGTTTTACATAAATATATTTACATTTCAAGAATATATTTACACACATTTCACACTTAATAGTGTGAAGTATTTTCACTTATGAAAATCTTATCTAGTCTTTTGCAATATTCACATTTGGATAGGAATAATTTTATGCTTATGAATGAAATAAAAAATAAAAATAATTAAAAATAAAAAAAAAAATAAAATTCAAAACCAAATATTTATGTTTTTTTCGATTTTGCAAATTTCCATTAGCTCCCTTTTAGCCTTTTTTATCAATGGTAAAGGGGGTAAAAAAAAATTGTGACCAAAATTTATGTGCCGCATGTGGCCAAAACAGAAAGTACTGCACTGAGTGTGAGGCCAGTTGCTGCTTGCTGCAACTAGCAAAATAATGATGCTCTCTCCTATAAATGAACTTGTTTCATTTTCATACTCTCCAGCGGAAAACTAAGCAAAACTTTTCCCTTTCGAGCTGTTAGACAAGATTGTTAAATTACAAGGCAAAGGCAAAGGCTGAGGCTGAGCCTGAGGCTAAGGCAGAGGCAATGGCAGCATGCAACAGCGACAAACGGAAAACGATACTACAGGATGCCACGCCCACAAGCCCAAAAGCCCACTATCCCCCTCTCTATCTCTTTACTTAACTGAGCCATGTCCAAGGCAAAAAAAGTTTAATTCAAAAACTTGTACAAAAATGCACATTTAATGAAAATTTACTACCTGCTGCAGTACACGTCAAAGACAGCAGCAGCAACAGCAGCAACAGTAGCCACACAGCACACAATAATGCACAAACATAGAGCAAAGCTTACAACAGGAATATAACAAGTGCCACAAAGTTGCAGTTGCATTTGAGTGTGGATAGAGTGTGGATAGAACGTTGAAAGAGAGAGGGGAGAGCCGCTGCTAACAGCATGAGCCTGGATATACACAGCAAAATGTTAACGATTTTGTTTTTGTGCTCCTGCTCTACCTCTACCTCTCGCATCGCTTCCCCCTCTCTACATAACGCAAATGGTAGCCAACGGACGGCAGCGCACTGGGAACTGACTGTAGTTTGTCTGCATTGCGTTGCGCTGCGACAAGCAGCAACCGGAAACGGAAATTGCGTAGCGCGTAGACCATTGCCAGGCAGAGAGAGAGAGAACTACATTGCCATAACCATGACATACACACTCACACACACTGGCACATACAACCAACCAATAAACAGCTAAGTGGGTGGCGGTACGCAGCTGATGTGAGTTGCTTGCCATTAACGCTGAGCCCAGAGAGGAGGAAGCGAGCTGAGACTTTGGTGGGGTTGGGTGGAAAGGCAAGTGTTTTATAACCTGTGCGAAAATGTCAAGGTTATAACGGTAGTAGGTACCAATTTAAGTACATATTATGGCCAGATACGATGGTGTGCATTATTAAAATGTGTTATAGACGTGTGCTAAAGGGGGTGTGGAAAAGGATGGATAGAAAGAGGTAAAGCGAACGAAAAGAAATCAAGAAAACCAATGCAAAACGTGAGCTTAACTGGCAGTATTTTGGGGTGTGGTTTGTATAGTGGAAAACGGTGAGTGGAGGAGGGGAAAGCCACTGCTGCAGATCATCAAATATCATGGTAAAGCAGCAGTCTTAACCCTCGTCTATGGCAATTTAATGCTCTTTGGCGAATCAGTAGGAAAATGAGAATGAAAATGAAAATGGTAAAAAGAAAAGCGCAAAGTTTTCATGTGCAACACGCTGGCCGCAATAAAAACTGAAATGAAAATGGAAAACTCCATTTCCAGCGTCCATTGAAGCATGGAAAATGTTGCTGTTGTTGTTGTTGCTGTTGAGGCAAACAAATAAGAAATTAGTTGTTGAGAAATTGTTGCAGCTGCAGCAGGACGTAAGAGGTAAAATGGCAAAAGTAGCAGCAACATACAGCGAGAGAGAGGAGAGAAAGTGAAAGAGAGAAGAGCGAAAAAACTTTGCGCTAATGTCTTAATGCAAAAGTTTGTTAATGGTGACGGCAACGTTGAAAGTGCAGCACGGTGGCAAGTTGTAAAAGGTAGTAGAAAGATGGTTCTTGCTTGTTGGCTGTTGGCTTGTGGCTTGTATAGCAGCTACCTGGCTTAAAAAAACAAAAACTTCTGTGGCAACTTTTGGCTAGCACGTTTGATTGAAATTTGTTGCATATTGCCTGCAGCTGCACTTTGCGTTGTGTTTCAACTATAACGCGCTTGTGGGCGTGGCATTGGCCATAATGATAAAAATGGCCAACATCAAATGAGGCATAAAATCACACACACACATACATACACAATAAATAACTATCTGCTGCTGCTACAGCTGCTGCTGCGATTATCAGTTCGTTGAAATGGGTCAATGAAAACTGAAGTTGCAAGCTGCTTGGCAATAAATGGCTTGAATGGCTTCAAATTTGCTTCAAAGCATACACGTACTTGCAGTCTTGCAATGCCAAAATGCTACAACACCAACAACAGCAGCAGCAACAACAGCCAAACAAATTGTTAGCCATTACCAAGTGAAGGGTAATTTTTACTGTGAAGCTTTACTCCAGGCTCTTTATTTGCCAGCCAAATTTGTAGCAATTGCAACAGCAGTTGTAAGAACCAACAAAGTCATCTAGCAGCAGCAGCAGCAGCAATAGTACTTGTAATAGCACTGTAGCAACATCTAACAGCAACAACAACAACAATCAACTGCCAGTCGATTGCTAATAGGTGATTTGCCAAAGGAAATTGAGACATCAATAAATGTGGCTTCCATTGGAACGTTTTGTGTGTAGATTTCTATATATATATATATGTGTGGGAGTGTATTTTGAGTGGGTGTGGGATATTGCAAAAAGGTTAGTAGAAGAGAAGAAAAAGAAAAATAAAACCAACCATAGAAACCAATATGCAAAATATGAGAATATTACGTTAACGCCCCGTTGCCCATTTGCAGTTTATATTTAGATTTCGATCTATATTTATGTGTATGTGATTGTCTTTGAGTATGCGTGTGTCTGTATGTGCCATTGTTGCCATTGACTTCGCACTCTTAGCCACTCTAATTGACTCAAAATACATTGTCAGCTTGTCAGCAGTATTTCTCTCTCTCTCTCTTGGTTTGCTATCAAAGGTTTTTCCTGTTTCTATTTCCATACTGAATTCTATATTTTGCTTTACTTTTTGAGTGTATGGGTGTGTGTATGTTTGTGTGTGTCTAGGTATGTGTATTTGTAAGCAAATTGAAGGTTATTGCCATATTGTTGCTGTCATGTTTTTGATCCTTGCTGCTGGCAGCAACAAACCAAATCAATGCGACACTAAAATTTGATATGACAATTTTGACCAGGCACCAAACAAGTAACCGAAACTAATAAAAGCCACAATATCACACAGCATTCCATTGCAAGTTGTTGTCCTTAACAACAACAGTAGCAATAGCACTGAAAACAACAACAACTGCCAAGTCCAAGCTGTGGCTGACATTATGCAATCCTTGAAGCCCTTGCTGAACTGCTCTGATTTCTTAATAATTGCTTATTTTTTACTACAGCTAAATAGTTATATAATAAATTATATATTAAGTGAAAAAAATGAGCAACAACAACAGTTGCTGCCCACACCAGCAACTGCCTACAGCAATTATTATGCTGCATATAAAAATTATAATTGAAATTGCATTTCCTTGTAGAAAAAAAGTTATTATATAGGTGCAAAGTTGCTTGGGGCATATAGTAACAGGTTTTATTACTATCACAGCAACACACATGCAGATGGATAATAGCACACATACACACACACAGACAATAGTCTATACATATATGAAATACACATCAAATTTCAAATGAAATTTCGCGGGCTCTTTCTATGTGTGTGTGTGTGTGTGTATATACTAAAGTATATTGTGTATATGTTTATATATTTATATACATATAAAGGTATGTGTGTGTGTGTTATATGTCAAACATTTATTTATAATTTAACATGCATAAACTGTACCGCCTAGCGGGGCCAGCCTAAAATTTTGGTTAACAATTTGCTGTGGCAACACAAAAGTGTTGCATGTTTGAGTTTTTCACAGTAACAAAAGCAGCCAAAAGTTAACAATGCCACACAAGACAAATACATATTCAACACACACATAGAGTCATACACACACATAGCTGTAATGACTTATATATTATTTGCAGTCAAATTAAATTTAACAGCTGCGAGAGAGCAACTTTTAAAACTCTTTCATACAGCTCAGCACCTCTGTTCTAACCCCCAATACGGGTTGCCACGCCTCTGCTTGCAGCTGGCTAAAAACAAATTTAAACAAATATAAATTTTTAATAAAATTTTATGTACTCGTATGTTGCTTTGGGTGACTTCAACGTAACTCAACTGAGTTCAACTTTTGCGCATGGAAAAGTTTGTCGAAATATTTCTGCTTAATTAGCTATGCTAAAACTGGGCGTATGCTACGCCTATATATATATATATATACACAAATTTATGTATATATATATAATAAATATGCTGATGCTTATGTCAGAGTTATAGTAGACGCGTTGCATATAATTATATTAGATTATAGATATATTAAATTTGACAAAAAGTATTGAAAGTTGTTCGTCGAACAACCGCAGGACACCTGTCACAGGATTTAGTTGTCAACGCTCTTTGAAGGGTGTTGGGGGTGTCTGTGGCTGCACAAGTTAAACCAATAATTTACACAAATTGGCAATTTCGTAATGCCAAAAGAAAAATGTCCGTCAACAACAATTGGTTTGAACGTCAAAAATGCTAAAATTTGGTCAAAAACTTTTTGGCCAAGCAACTCCGGAAACTTGTTCGCACTTTATCGCATCTTTATCGCTTCAGCTTCAGCTTGACAAACACGTCGAGAAATTCAAAATGATAAGGCAGCCATTGCGAATCAGTAGGACAAGAACAAGCAGGGGAGAGGGAGGGTGGGTATAAGGATGTGCTTGCTTGCGGATGTTAAGTGGAATGGGCATTGCCTTTGGGCATAGAGCGTTATGACAACATAAACGATATTTACTTTTTTAGTTCAGTTTGCTACTGCTTTTGCCTTTTCTCTGCTATTCCCCACCTACCGCACTTTCCTATTTCACTTCTCCCTTCTCTTGGTGTATTCGTCTTGGCAGCCATTTCTTGATTCCTCTCGATGGTTTTTATGCGCGTTTTGCTGGCTTTTGCCATTTTTACTCGAAGTTGAAGTCAAGCGAATGCAAAACTTTTCGACTGTGTGCCATTTTCTTTTATTTCTCTCTTTTTTTCACTTTTTTCATATTTTTTTTGCTTCTTTGTCTTCATTTTTATTTTGTTTCTTTTATACTCTTTGCTATTTCGGAGTACTTCAAAGATTTTAGCATATTTTATTTGAATACTTTATTTCTCCAAAAATCGTTTGTCTGTGTCTCACTTAGTGTGTGTGCGTATAACTGTTTGTGTGTGTGTGTGTGTGTGGAAAAGAAAAAAAGTAGAAAACTAGCCAAAGTACGACACGACTTTCAGCTTTGTTGACCTCCCCCCAAGCTACAAACTCCATCCACTAACTAGTTTCTATGTCTTTTGGCGTAAAGTTTTTCTTTGGAAGCTTGTGAAATGAAATTTTTGAAAATTTTTCCGCGGGGAAATGTAAAAGTTTGTCTTTGGCGGACACAATGCGGCTGGCCGCTTTACCAGTTGCCCCCTACTCCTTCCCCTACCTCCCTCCACGCTAGTTCAAAACCAACTCCATCCAAGCGTTTCACAAGCTCAGCCTTCTGTATAGTGACATAGTTAATATTACGCATACGCCGCGTTGCCCTTTTTGACTTTTCGCCTAGACAACGAACCGTAGTGTATATTGCGAGTCCATGTACCATTCATACCATTTCCATGCTGCCAATGTATAGGAGCACAGCTGTTGACGAATCCCAGGCGAAGAGAACAGAGGCACCAGAAGCATCGAGCACTAAGCACTGAGCACTGAGCACAGAGCGCAAAGCGTAGGATAAGCAATAAAGGATAATGTCATTCAATGTTTTGTATGTCGTGCACACAGTGAGAGCAACAACAGCAGCAATAACAGCAACAACAACAGCAGCAACAACAAAAGCGGAAGCGCTTGCCATCGTCAACGTCTTCCTCAACGTTGTCATCGTTGTTGTCGTTGTCCTTGTCGTTGCCGTTGTCATTGGCAATAGTTTCGTTGAGACATTGTTGCTATTTTGAGCTTTCTGCTGTCTCTTTCGCACGCATTGTGCATATAGCAGACAATAGTCAAAAATGTCTTCATGCCCAACGCGATGCGCATAACGGAAATTCGTATTTGAAAAATACTTTCTTCATTTAACAACAATGTCGTGAAGTAGATTGCGTGGGGGAGGGGATGATAGGAGGGGTAGGTTGATTTGATACTCTCACACACAGCAACAACAATAAGCAGTTCACACACACACACACACACACACACACACACAGCTTGGGTGGCAAAGTGTTGGCATTACTGTAAATCGCTTTCGTTTTACGTTTCATAATGATGCAGACAGAAGAAGAAGAAGAAGCAGTAGGCGAAGAAGTAGAAGCAGAAGAAGAAGCACTGATGCTGACAATGGGCGGAAATTGAAGATAAAGCTGTCAAAATCAAAAGGAAAACAACGAAGAGAAAGTAACTGAAACAAATGAAATCATGATATGCATTACGTGCTTATACAACTGCGAAAGGTATGCCAAACGAGAAAAAGGGTCCTTGATCCTTACAATTTGACTCGAGAAATCAAGTCGTCGTATACTTACCACTTCCACTTGCAGCATTCAATGAGTTGATTTCAAATTCCATTGAAAAACTTTTCGCATAAACATAAATATGAAATTGAATTGAATTCGATGCGATGCGATTCAAAACGCTACGAACTGTAGCTAAATCCTTGCTAGAATTGATAGAAGCCCTTAGCAATTACATTATCCTTAAGCTATGGCATTTGAAATGAATTCTTTTGCACTGCGTGTTGCATGCAAAACTTACATTTAATGCCAATTAAAAGTAGTACAAAGTGTTGCCATTCGATAGATGTATGTCACTACACCCACACACACACACACACACACACCAGCGGCAGCAACACCAACGCCAGGACTCACTGTCATAGCTCACTTTCATCAGCAGGACATGTGCTGACATTTAGCTGGTGGCAAGCGGAAGACCTGCGGGTTGTGCCATATTTAAATCTAATTTTGTCACCGAGCAAATAACGACACGTTTACGCGGCAAAGACACATGACACAAACACACACACACACTCACACATACACACAGCTGGCATATATCATGCTGCACCTCAATGCCATAACTGCAGCTCTGTGCTCTCTCTTCCTGTGGCTCATGTGTGTGCTTTTGACTCGTTGTAATCGTGATTTCCTGTGCAACAGACGGCGACAGGATCAGACGAATCGTTCTGCCAGGACATAGCAATGCAGAGCAGCTGCTGTTGCTGCTGCTTTGGTTAGATAGCTCACATTATTGTTGCTGTTGTTGTTGTTGTTGTGGCAGTTGTTGTTGTTGTGGCAGTTGATGTTGTTGTGGCAGTTGATGTTGTTGTGGCAGTTGATGTTGTTGGCGACGACGGCGTTAAAAATGTCACAGCGCATTGCATACTTATTGGCCCGTGTGTTAATACAACACTCACATCCCCTTTTCTGCCACGCCCCGTTACTGACTGGCCCCAGCCTTGTAACGCCTGCCAGGCATTCCTGCCACAGGCTAAATGTTATACGCCGTGTGCATTTGCGGCTGCTGAATATCCTTTTGCATTCATTGTTGTCCTTGTTTGTTGTTGTTGTTGCTCTTTGTTGTTTTTTTTCTCTCTCTATGTTGCATTGTGTCGCGCAGCGCATTCGACGCTTGCATTTACATTCATACCACACGCAATATGTGGTATATGTGTGTGCATCGTCAGTTTTTGCCACCTTTTGTGGCATGTTTGAATTAGCTTTCAGCTGGTTGACGCACAGAAAAACGCGCTAAAGCTGGCAATTGCACAAAGCTTATTAGGGTTCCCTTTATATATATATACATTTGAGTGTGTGTGTGTGTGTGTGTGTGTGAAAAGTAATACTTTTTTTATACAATAAATAATGCGCTTTGAGGTCGCTCGCTTCATGTGCCACAATCCTCTCACTTTTTAGTTTCACACTTTGCCCCATTTTCCACTCGTCGAGGCTTTTAACTTTTCTCTCTCTCTAAACTGAAATGCATTTGACAAAGTTTCTGCTGTTGTTGTTGCTGTTGCTGCTGCCACATTTGTGTGTAAAATATTTTTCATCAAATATAATGTTATTTAAGCTGTTGGAAAACTCAAGTAAAACATGTTGGAAAATTCTACAGTAAAACCAACAACAAATGGAAATAAAAAAAATTAAAACATTCAAATGACAGAAACAAAAAAAATTCAAATCAAATTGATGTCAAATGACTTTGATCTCTGTCTCCTTCTCTCTCTCACTCTCTCTCTCGCTCTTTATCTGCTCAGCATAGAACGTGATTTTAAGCAATTCAAATGTATCAAATATATATATCTATATAACTGTTTATATACTCACACACATATATAGCAAATAAAGGATGCGGAAACGTGCCTTAAAGCTGGCAAAATTATTGCATATTTAGAAAGTGAGAGAGAGTGAAAGAGAACGAGCGAGAGAGAGAGAGAGTACTGTAATGTTTTTCAGCCTAAAGCAAATTTGTTTTCTATATGCTAAAAATTGTGCAAAAGGATCTCTGTAAATAATAACTGCAACTGCAGCATGCAACAGCATTATATATCCAATAGAAAACTGCTTCAGCCCTTGCAGAAGTACAGTAAACTAAACTTATATAACAACTCTTTACAGTGAACACTCTTATGATAATAGCTTCAATAACACACACACAGCACTTTTAAGCCTGTTGCATAGTGTGCTATGTATGTGTGTGTGGGGGGGCACATAAATGCATTGAAAACCTGTCTCTAAGCCGATTCAAGAGCAACAACAATGCCACACAAGGCATTAGCCAAGTTTGTGGCACGGCAAGTGCAAGCAATGGACAATACATGCAACTGCCACAACAATGTTGTATATTTCCTCTATTTCTTTTTTTTTTTGGGAGGCATTAAGCATGTTGTTGTTGTGGCTGTGGCTGTTGTATATATTATTTGTGATTGTTGGACATGAGTTTCATAGCAGTCAGAGTATTTTCAGCTTGAGTTGTTGTTGATTTAATTCAAGTGGCAATGCATTTTACAGTCGAGTGTTTATGCTCGGTATTCCAATGAAAAATGTACAGCAATTTTATGCCAGGACCTCTGCCCACTTATGCTGTTATCCTTTTTTATCATCAGTAGCATTGTTATGCTACGGTTTACATTTGCTCTACTGCTGCTGCTGCTGCTCCTTCTCATTCTATGTATGAAGTTCAGTTTGGAATGATCTGCCAGCACTTGATCTAACAATGGACTCTGATAGCCAATGGTTTTTATCATTGTTATTCTTAGTAGTAGGTAGCTAAAGCTTCAACTACGAGTGTAGGTGGTGCAAGGTGGTGCCAGTGGTGCGGGTGTTGCAAGTGCTGTTTTGCTGATGTGTTGTAGGTACAAGTGGCATTGTAACATAATTTTCCGTTGAAAAAACATCAAAATGCGCCAACGTTGTAATCCTGCTATGAATTTGTTTGTATTGTAGACTGGATTCCATGAGTGCCACACACACACATATACACACACACCAACACACCCATACAATTGATGTGGTTAGTTAGCATCTGTGTTTATATTTGTATTTGTGTTTGCATTTGCTGCCACACTCACACGCACACTAATACAGCGACATTAAAAGGGTCGCAGTGAGCGGTAGCTAGCAAAAATAATACACACACACACACATACATACATATCCATCAATATAACTTTTGCATGTGTATTAGTGTTTGCCACTGCCAACGACGAACGACCCATTCGAGTGGTATGTTAGTTATTTGTATGTGTGTGTATCTATCCCTCCCTCTCTCTCTCTCTATGTATGTGTGTGTGTGTATTTGACTTTTTTATGCAACCTGCCAACGATTTGCCCTGGCACATTTGTGTTTGTTCAGCTACTTTTGCGGTTTGCCGCTTTTCGCGTACATTTCAACCACATTTGTAGTCACTCCGGTTTCAGTTGCTCGCATTGGACACATGCCAAAATATGGCCCAAAAAACTACTGGCATATGAAATGCTAAACCATACACTAACTATATGTATATATATATATAGAGAGAGAGGGTAGTAGGGTTGTTGGGGGGAAAGAACACAGCACAGCCACAACATACTGTTACCACACGCTTCACTTGAGTCCACTTTATACTGACTCTGCCTAAATGAAGGTAAACACTTGCCACAAGTCTTCTACATAAACGGTCTCTCTCTCTCTCAATCTCTCTCTCTCTCTTTAAGAGCTGTTCTATTGACAGCTTCACATAGCATACAAGAATTCTATATGTAAATGT
This sequence comes from Zygothrica quintamaculata, assembly GCA_037044455.1. NCBI lineage: Eukaryota > Metazoa > Arthropoda > Insecta > Diptera > Drosophilidae > Zygothrica > Zygothrica quintamaculata. The sequence goes on along the minus strand of JBAMBS010000878.1, from coordinate 442,861 downwards.
ATTGAGCCATTAAACGAATGCTAAATATTAATTAAATATAATCTATTATGGAGATAAAACAAGTTTTGCACTCAATTTGCATTTGGATTACGCGTACAATTTTGGGTTTGAAAATGGTCAATATTCGATAATATTAGTTGAAATTAGCGCAAATTATAACAATGGTTCAATGGATTTATAAACTTTGATGTAACACGGGGCGTATGCGCAATTTCATGTTGCGCGCAATTCAATTAAATGCGGCAATTTGCAATGCCAAATTAAAGCCAAAACTACAATTCCAACTGAACTGAAAATTTAATTATATATTGTACGTATACGTATACAGTCTACCCTAATGACACGCCCACTTTTCAGGGGGTTGGAGAGGAGGGCTAGACTGCAGCACGTATTTATTAGCTGACTTGCATTGATGAAGTTCTACCTAACATTCGCTCGATCTCTCTCTCTCTATTACTCAGTCTTTGTTCGACTGCTGCATTCCCTTTCTCCTTTCACTCTCTCGCTCTTTCTGTTTTTCCCTTTCTCTATCTTCTGCTGCGAGGTCGCTGATTGACTCACGAATATGCAATAAAACAGCATAGACTGAATACAGAGGACAACAGCAGCAGAAGCAGCAAAAGATGAATGGAATGATAACTGGTGTGGGCTATGGAAGATCTGAGACAATACCCAACAGCACCCAGCACAGTGTCCTTCTAGTTCTGAGTGTTGGTGTGTATGAGTGTGTGTGTGTGTGTGTGTATTTCATTGGCTTCATTTCAACGCCAGCTTTTGAAAAGCTAAAACTTTTTTATGTCCAACTCATTAAAAATGTGCGCCAATGGACTTAATGCCGACCCGGCTCTGGACTGTACCAGCTTTCACCCCACCCCATCCCATCATTCGGCCTTATACAATGCCTTAGTTCAGCTTTTGGGGAATTTTGTTGGATTTTGTACACAGTTTGTGTGTGTGTGTGTGTTTTGGTTGAGGATTTCATGAATGAGCCAAGCACCAAAAAGAACCTAAATGCAATTCCCAAGTTTTTAATGTGCGAAATTTCTAATTTAAGATTTACGATATTTTTATGTTGAATTACATTTACCTCCCAACCTACACTACACCCCAAGCCATACTCACCAACTCCCAATACTTAAGCATCAACCGAATCAAATCATTCCAAAAATATATACTTTCAACATCCTTATGCCGTGTTCTCTCTGATGTTCGCTCATTTTCGTCCTTCTGGTGTTTGGCTGTGAATTTCCTTTTGGCTTTGAAGTTTGGTAAGAAACATTTTTATGGCAGTGACTCTTTAATTGTGGGCAAACGCTTTTGGGCCAGATTGCAGGCATTTAATGTCAGAGCCTATTACTTTTATACAAAAATGACTGTAACTTAATTGGTCATCAGTTTACAGCGGGCGCCTGAAAGTATGCTTTATTTTTCGTTGTGTTTAAATTGTTTTTGGCTGACCAATTGACTAAAATTTGTTTTTGGTAGAAAAAAAATATATATATATATATATGAGGGGAGATTGTTGCAGTTGTCTATTTGGAATTTGTTTTAACATTTGTTGTAGAGTTTATAGAGCTGGTTGTTTATGGCCAGTCTGTTTGTGTTTACACACACACTCACACACACAGAGAGAGCTATTGCAGCTGCAGTTTGTTTTATTTAGTGCAATAAATTGTAGGTTGAATACAGATTTAGTTGCATACAGAATGTTCGATGCACAGATTGCATAAAATAAATTGTACAGCGATTGATTTGAGGATTTACAATACAATTTATTGGAAATTTAATTTTGGAAAATTCTTTTAAATGGAAAATACTATATAATACTATACAATATACGATTCTCCATATATGTTACTTAATACTTTATAATATGCTCACATATTTGTCAGACTGTAATCATAAGCTTAACTGCACTTTAAAGTGAGTTCTTTTTTTTTGATGCTACATTTAGCCAGAGTGTTGCAAGCACTTAGAGCAAGCACAGCCACAATCCGTAGAAGTCGCCCAAAAAAGAAACCACAAAAACCGTATCTCAATTGCAATCACTCAAAACAACGGAAATGACGCTTAGCAGAACTTCCTGTCGTTCAGTGGGGACAAATGGACATGGCAGGACGCATGCCCAGGCATGGCACAACGCGCCAGCAGCAGCAGCAGTAGTTAACTTGACTTAAAAAGGGGCAACTGAAACGTAGTTGAAGTTGCTTATATTAGGGTGCTATGGCTCCTGGCTCCTAGCGTATTACAATTCATGTTGCTGGCGGCGGAGGGTATGTTTTTGGGCATATTTGTCAACGCTGATTCCACTGCACATGTCCTGTCTGATGATGGTGACTGCCACGCCCCTTCATACACCAATCATGCAATCATACCCGTTGCTACTGCCACTGCCACTGACTGAAGTGACTGACACATTCAAGTGCAATATCCTTGTAATGCGAAACTATGTCATTTTGTCACGGACGCAAGCCAAAACACTACTACCAATAGACAACGGCAACGCCAACGCCAACGCCAACTCCAACGCTAGCGTCTCCGCCGACGTTAACGTCAACTTCAACATCAACGTCATCGTGTAGGAGTGAGGCAAGTGCGATAGGAGCATATACAGTGGTTTCACTGAGTTTCAGGCATCTGCATGCAAACATGACACGTTGCCACACTTGGGCGGCACTTGTGTCCACCTGCGCCAAACCAAACCAAGCCAAGCCGTTGGCACGTTGCAAACCGAAGCGACAGCTTCTAACGGTTCCACAAGTATCTCTCTCTATCTCTCTGTTGCCGGTCTCTAGCCGTGCCCTAAAGTAGCCCAAACAGCTGAAGTGGCAACCACAAATGCCGCATACCAAAATTGCATGAGCCGACGACGCATGTTGCAAGCAGCCTGACAAGCTGCATTTGATAATGTCAAACCACTGCCCTTCCCCTCCGAAACACTCACCAAAAACTGGCAATAGTAGTTGACCATTAGATCCCAATGCTGTCAGTGCAGCAGCTTGCTCAACTGCGATTCCAACACCCACGCACACTGGCAACAGTTGCGTAGGTGTCTCATATGCGTCTCAAGTGTATGTCAAATGCCTAAGTCCTTAGGCAGCAGCTGATGGTATTCTGCTACACTTGAATACTTTTTACACTTTACTACAAATTATCTCAATTTATAAATCAAATCGAATTCTTTTTACTGACAATTCTTTATACTTTGTCCTTGCAGAACAGTTTCACATCTTTGTAGGCGATTTGAGTGCCGAAATCGAAACACAACAGCTAAAGGATGCATTCACGCCATTTGGAGAAATATCGTAAGTAAAACTATATATATATATATATCTAATTATAATTAATAATCAGCTTACTTTGAATGTCATTTTGTTGATGCCGCAAAAGCTTTTTTAACCCAGTTAATTACTTTTTTATTGCCCCAAATAACATGGAAATATTTAAAAAAAATTTTGTGTAGGCTTGTGGTAACTTCGATACGCTGCTCGTAGGTCGCATTAACTTCAATCAAAGAACATTTTGCGGCACTTGTGCAAATTATTAAATAAACAAAACGAACAGCGAACTGAAGTGCCCCCCAGTTGAATGCCCCAAACAGAATCAATTCCCCAGTAGCAACGGCAGCAGCAAATGCCAAAGCCAAAGCAAAACATGAAGCAACGCTTTATTTATGAATAATTAGCAAGCCATTGGCTAGATGGGTAAGGGGAAGGGGGTTAAAGGGGTCGAGGGAAACCACAAAATGTGGTGCTAAAGCAACAGCAAAAAAAAATAATATTTATTTTTTTTTACATTTTTTTTTTGTTTTGTTTTGAAAGGCATTAAAAGAAGGCCAAGCTATAGAAACTCGAGCTGTGTTTCGGTGAGTGGAGGAGGGGGAAAAGGGGGCTCCAAGCAGCGGGCAATAAATTAATAATTTAATTTTCGACTTTTTGTTTGAGCCAAACACAACGGCAGCAGCAACAACAACAGCAACAACAAAATGCAGCTAACGGACTCTGGCGTAATGAAAACCGCAAGCGGCGACGCGACTGCAAACAAAACAGGGCCAAAATGCGCCCAAAAAAAATACAAAAAAATACAAAAAAAAAACATAAAAATAAAGAAAATGAAAATACGAGAAAAAAAATCTTTGAAAATAAGCTGAAAAAGGAGAAAATAATGTAGCAGCAGAAACAAGTGAAAGCAAATAAAAACCTGATTTATTTCTGGAGTGGGTTGTATGCTGCCATACACACCCCACCGCCCGCATGCCACGCCCAAATGTATACATAACGCCCACCTAGGCCCTACACAGGTCAGTTGGCTGCAAAGAGTCGTTCAGCATTTTAGCCATTTTCAAACCTGGCACTGGGATATGCCCCTTAATTTGAAGCGTGTTTTGCTGGCTTTTCATTTGCCACTTTCTTAATTAATGAGCAGCAGCAGCAGGCCAGGCTAACAGCTAACAGCTAAGATTCAGTACAGTAACCAGCACATTCCCCTTTGCACCTGTTTCATACTCCTATTACCTCCAAGCCTTCAAATGCTCCCTGAAGCTGTTTGCACTAATTTCTTTGAGATTTTGCAAACGGCAGCTACAAAAAGTTGAAACTTGCTTTTTGGGCCAATGCTCTGTCAGCCACTATTTATTTATTTAACATTCTGTGGGCCTGGCCTTTTTAAGTTTCCTTCCCTCTACCCCCTATACAACATTTCACCTCTCTTTCACTCTCTCATGAATTCTTCTGTCTAATGTTAGTACTTCGCGTTGCCATTTGCCCATTAGACTGCAATACCACCCACAGCAGAATACACTTTCTTACCTCTCTCTCTGTCTCTCTCTCTATCTCTCTCTCTTTCTCTCCCTGTTGGCAACTGTCATATAGCATCGAGAGGTACCCTGAGGCCAGTAAATAGTAAAATTTTCCGCGTGTTTATTTTTGTGAACGCAAATCTACGAAATAATTACATTTTTCATTTGCACCTGAAGTGGCTGCCTTGGGGGCATACCAAGCTTTGCTCCAGCTTTTCGTTATTTGCTTAGAAGGACGACAAACGACGGACGACGGACGACAGAATAAGGACAACAGACTAAGGACAGCAGAGGCAGCCTCATCAGTATCCTTGTATCGTTGATGTCGTCTTTTGCGTCTTCATCTTCGACTTCAGGTTGAGCATCAGCATCAGCCTCAGCTACATCGTTGTCGTTGTCGTTGTCGCAGTCTCTGGCTTTAGCTTTTAATTTATTGCTCTTTATGTTTTGAGTGCCCGCGTGGGAAATAATCGCAAATGTGCTGCCTGCGTCTCCGCCGCCTCCCTGTCGTCTACCCTAACCACCACCATCACTACCACCACCACCACTAGCATCTTACCTACTTTTCATCAGGTTAACAACACTCGTGGGTAGATTTTTCATTTAGTCTAGCATAAAGAGCAAAATTTATACAACAATTTCACTCTGAGCGTTTCATCTTCTGCTGCTTCTGCTTCTTCTATATATTTTTTAATTAACTGAAAGTTTCTTCGCAAAACATTTTGTATCCAACAAAAACTTAGTAAATATAGATGTTTTTATGTGCCTCTATATATATGTGTGTGTGTGTGCGTATGAGTTTGATTGTACTATGTATATGCATGTGGCTTGGCTGAAAGCAAACGACAATTCAAGTTCTCATATAAATTTATAATGCTGTCGAAAGTTTTTGTGGTTTTTTTTTGCTGTTGTTGTTGTTAAGATGCTCATTAGAAATATCCATAAGAGAGTTAAATTTAATTTCACAAATGTAGAATATGCTCTCAAAAGAATGCCTTAACGATAGTTGTATGTTTTCTAGTGTCAGAGCTAATATCCTTTATTAGATTTATGTGTATAGCAGCTTAGACTAATCAGACTTAATATTAGTATTCGCATGCAAGTTGTGCTAATTGAATTGACCAGATGAGATTCAAGTAGAAAGAATTTGGTATTAGATGAGATATATATAAAAGAAATGTCTGTGCTTTGTTAGCCTAAAGTCCTGGCATATAATGGCCATAAAACACAACGCCTAACTCTTGCCAAATGTACGATTAGAGAGGGGCAGTACGATAAAAGCCCGTTTGCCGCTTTGAGTTGGCTAATAAATAATTTGGGTATTCAATGAAATTTGAGTGGACCACAACAAAGTCCAGTCAATGCCTTGTGCCTACAATTAGCCAAACCAATCGATGGTAAATCCTGACAACGACTGGTCTAAGGATGAGAGCTAGGCGTCAAAATGTATGCTGTTGTGTTGGTTTGTGTGGTGTGGGTGTAAAACTGAAATTCAATTATTTGCCTGAGGCAATCCTTGGTCAAATTACCTCGGCTATATATGTGCTATGATATTGATGCAACTGGCGCAGTTATTGACAAGGGATACTCCGGGCAGTTGCTGCTGATTAATTACATGCAATATATTTATGGGGCAGCCCTCGGGGCCAGCAGTCATAAATGAGCGTATCATAAATAAGCTTGCCATCCAAATGGCAGACACAATGGCGGTCTTGATTAGTGCCCGCCTGCCACATGACACTGCCGCAGATCCTTATCACGATTCATACATCCTATACACTTTTATACACAGCTACAACTATATATATATATATATATAAGCACACATCTATATACACACACACACACAGTTATAGTTAGGCATTAGCGAGAGCTCATAATTGAATTACATTTTTTGTAGCATACTTTTGTGCTCATACATAAAAAGGCAACTGCCTCATAATTGGCATAGTTGCTGTTGCTGTTACTCTTGCTGTTGTTTGTTATTGCCTTATGCTGTTGCTATATTGTTGTTAGTTGGTTATTGTTTGTAACAAAAGGCTTAACTTGGCTTTTGTAAAAAGTTTGCAACATATTTTCAAATCCGAATTGCCAAGCAGCCAAGAAACAGACACAAAACTTGCCCTTCCTTTTTGGACATAGCTACACGGTAAGCATAGACATGCCACAGTACGTGCCACAACAGAAAAGAAAGCAAATCAACAAGATAATAGTTGATGGAGGCTGCAGCAATGAACATAAGAATAAAAAAATGAGAAAAAGAAATAAAGAAAAGCGTTCTTTTTTCGGGTTACTTTTAATGATACTTGAGAAAGTTTTGATTTTGACTTGAGTTGGGTCTGAGATTGAGGTATTCTCTTTCCTCCCCACCCTGCCGTTGACATCATTAGGTGGATTTCTCTTAGCGGACTAACATAGGTGCAGACGTCGCTTAGGCGATAGCTTTCAATTGAGGCGATGCTGAAAATGAGCAAAACTTTCAACTTAATCTATTCAGAAAGTTGGTTTTGTCGCCGCTGTTGTTGCTGCTACTGATGCTGCTGCCTTTGCTGCTGCAGTTTCATAAACTTCAAAACGCGCTTGTGCACGTCGCAGTTGTAAGTTCTGAGTTCGACTGCTGCTGGTTGGTGTGCTAGTTGCAGCATACAGAAACGGAAACCAATGATCGGCGACAAGTGGGCGCCAAGCGTCATCTAATGGTGGAGTTACTGCCGCTTGCCACAACCAACCATTTTCCATTTTCTGCAACGGAAATGGAAGAGGAAAAAGTTGTATTCGTTGGTCTAAGTAGGCGTCGGCTTTTGTCACGACGCGGCGAATGACAAATCAAAATCACATTCAAATGCGACGCGGCGTGCAGCGGAAGTTAATGCGAAAAACTTTTGCCCCAAAGCCAGCACAATCAGTCAGCCAGGAGCTGAGCCTGGCTGGAAGGAGTCTACCAACAACCCATCTTTGAATATATATATATAAATATTTTTTTTGTTTTGTGTGTGGTGTGAAAAATGAGTCTTGTGACTTTTGTTGCAACTCTGTGAGAGGCAGAGAGAGAGAGAGAGAGCACACAGAGAACGCAAAGAACCGCAAAAGCCTGACACTTTTTCACGCTGCCTGCAACAATTTATATTTGTTGGCAAGTGTCAAAAGTTGTTCATGGCTTTGTAAAGATGCTATGCATATCGAGATCAAGATCCAGTTACAGTATACCGTTACAGTTGTTATTCTTATTGTTTGGTTGATGAGAGGGGGAAGGCTTTAAAGCGCCACTTCATTAAATGTAAATTAAAACAAATGCTTTTAAAACGCTTCAGTCCCAAAACTGTCAGCATTTAAAACTCTACTGAAAACAGAAATCTGAAATAGGCCAAGCGGCTGCCGTGTAAACTTTTTAATATAATTTTAATGAGCGCACATTGAAAAGTTTTTTGGCCCAGACCGGCCAAAATCGTTAAATGCCAAACAATTTACCATTTTCAATTTGTACAAATTTTGTATCAATACAAAGCGTTTGCCGCCGCTACTCTAATGCTTAGATAATAGATAACAGATCCGTTTTTGGGTGCTGGATGACGGTCGTCGTCGTCGTCGTTGTCGTCGGCATCGAGTGAGGGTAGGGGGAGGGGAGCATAAATTTATTTAATTTACTTTTGTGTGGCAGCAACTTTATGTGCAGTAACTGCGAGAGGAGTGGGAAAACGAGAACAAGAACTCAAAAGCGGCGGCAAACAACTTTTCACATAAAATACGCATTAATTCATTAAAATTGACAAAAAGGCTAAACACGAGTGCCAAACATGGTTGGCTGCCTTTTTGGCCAACAGTGTGCCAACTTCTGCGTCCGGCTATCTGAGTGACTCCTTGACTGACTGACTGACTGAGTGACTGCCAGACTGCGACAGATTCAGCGTGACTCTAGACTGAGTGGTAGAAGCATTGGCATTGTCCTGTGCCAGGGACCAACTAAACGGTTCACTGTTGGCAGGCCAAGCAGATTGCACAGATCCATTGCCCTACTCCAAACAACCCAACCGAATATGTATGTATATATATATATATATATATATATATATAAATAACAGTACTTCAGTTTGCAGTAAAGGGCCTGACGATGGGCGCCGTCAACATTTAAAATTAAATCAACAGTATACGCGTAAAGGATATAAGAAGGGGAAGAGGGGAGGGAGGCTATAATGGAGAGTCAGAATATAACTGCGGCTGGAGCAACTTTTTTATCGCGCAAACAAAGAAGCAGCAGAAATTATGCTGCAATGAAGACGACAATTTTTGGCTGCCGCTTAAAATAGCACTTTGCTACCCCTTGTGCCACTTACAAATCTACCGTTGCCCATTGCCTCAAACCAATTGCCGCGGCAGCAGCAGCAGCTCGCAGTGTGCCTGTCATTTGCAGGCAGCGTGGCACAAATTGAATTTAAGTGCAGTTTTGGCTTTGCCACAGCTCTGGCTCCAACTCAATATTGAGCTGCTGCCAAAAAGAGGCTCAGCATGGAGCAGCAGCATGTACAAGCCAAGGCTTACTTTGTTAAAGGATACTCCCCTTAACCCCCTCCACACACTAAAAAGAAAAGAGTCTAGAGTCCCAAAAAGCTCACACCCGCCTCGCACATATGTTGCAAGTTTATCACTGGGGCAAATAAAAATGTTTGAAATTTTTGCTGCTTTGCTGGCCTTGCTCTAAACTTTTTGGCTACAAATTTATTGGCAATAAATTGACTGCCATTAAAGTAAGCGTCTTTGTATGGGGGAACGGCCGAGGGAGGGAGAGGGGGTATAGGCATAAAAAATGGCTGCCAACGCATAAATCCCCAAAATAATTTGACACAATGAGTCACACAGATTGAGTGGCACACTTTATGATGGGCCTGAGCCTCAACTTAAGCCTGGAAAGGCAACTGCCATGAGAATGGAAATGGGAAGGGCAATGGGAATGGGTAACGGGGAGGGGAGCAAAAAACGGTTCCGCTACTAGGATCGAAGCCTATGCGACCTGATGCTGAGCCGCAGGTGCAATTTCGACACGGAAATGTAATTTTAAAACACTCAGCCAGAGCTGACAAAAAGAATCAAACAAGAATGAAAGCAAAAACGAAGCAAAAAGAAGAAAGAAGAGAAAAGAGAGAAGAAGTACAAAAAATTAGCAAGCGTAGAAGGTAGATGGTACAAAGTAATATAATCATGGACCAATAGAGTCCTGACATATCCCCCAGTGTCAGGTGTGCTATCCACCAAGTGGACGTCATTGAGTGACACTGTTATCCATAAACAGAAAATGAGAGAGGGAGAAGAGAGCCTCTAAAGGAAGTGGATGAGTAGATCCGTTGTCCTGGCATCCAAACAAGAAAAAATCTAATCAAAGCTAATCCAACAAAAGCGAATGACGGCCAATGTCAAGAGCCTTTTGTTTGCCCAAAGTGGCGTAAGCGCTGAAATTTGCACAGCTGCGGCGTGGCATCTACGTCAGAGACAGGTAAAGAGACGCAGACACTGAACATTTATTTAAAATACAAGCTATAAAATGAGCTGCCACCGTCACTGCCACCTCCAGTTCCAGTTCCTACTAGCAACACCACTTCTACTGACATTACCATCTACCTTTTTTTGCTACTGTTTCTGCTTCAGTCGAGTGCCGTGTAATTGCGGCACAAAGGTGAAGTAGTAGCAACAGCTGCGGGAAGTGGTTGGAGGTTTGCGGGATTGAGGGGCGGGGTAGAGAAATTTAAATGAATTTGATTTACGTTTTTAAAGCCAAATAAACGCCTTTCAATTAAGTCCAAGCGTCAGCCACAGTCGCGACCCTCTGTGGCAAGCATCTGTGCTCTTTTCTTCTCCATTCCTTTATATACCAACCATACCTTCTCCTCCTTCTGCTCCTGTATTCACCGCTATCTACCATCGTCTTCTTCTATTGACTTTGCAGTGGCGTTGACAACGCTCACTTTGGTTGGCATTGGTCTCTGGCAAAATACTGGAAAAACCACCGCAAACACCTAGCAAGCATTCATTCAACGACAAGCGCAAAAAACAGAATCAACCAACCACCCGATGGCCACCACTATTTGGTTTTTACATGCAGCACTCATACGCCCCGTTGCCTCGTTTCGTTTGTTGTTACGTTCTATACGCTGTTCGCTGTTCTACGTTGAACGTTCTGCCTCGTTGTCGTTTCATTTTGGGTGAATGAAAATTGTAGCAATGGTTGGTGCCAGGGAGGGGGAGTAGTGAATGAATGAAGTACAGCCGCGTTCACTGATTTCACTTGCAAATTAATGAGAAATTAGAGACAACGACAGGACAGCATAGATAGAGAGAGAGAAAAGCATCGTTGTTGTTGCCATTGCCATTGCTCTTACTGTTGCTGTAGCTGTTGCCATTGGTATTGGTGTCGCTGTATGGTCATTGGATGGTTTGCTGTACGCCGCTGTCAAAGTCGTAAAAGAACATTTGTGCTAATTTAGAAAAAGGCAAATTTGGACAGGACTTCATTACGGGCACGTAACGGTATTGCCATAGCCATTGCCATTGCCTTTTGTTTTGATTGATTGAATTTCTGCCACTTCTCTGTATACTTTTGTAGCCTACAACAAAACGCTTTACCTTCATGTTGTGTTCTACCTGAGGTCATTCATAGATTTAATGCTCTTATAAGGCTATAACATAAAGATTGATATCAATTTGATGTGTTTTTGGCATAAAAAGCATTTACATAATGGATTTTTGATTTGAAAATGTTTACAGTTACTTTACAGCATTAAATATATATATTATATATTGAAACTGGAAGTATCAGATCAGGTCACCTAAGCTTGTGCTTATTATAATTGATTATAGTCAGAGAGGCAGTTCGATACTGCCTGTTCTTTCACTTACAATTGATGAAATGTTATGCAATTTAAATAAAAAAAATTTTAATTCAGTTTAATATGTGCAACAATTCAACTTAATTGAACGTTGAACCAACTACCGTTGCATGCATCTCGTCTACTTTTGCCATGCAGCACTTCAGCTTAAGCACGCGGTAGCCAAGCCCTTTGCATTAGTTTAGCGTTGAAAAGTTGCGAGTTGCGTTATAATTTTAGATTAATTTGCATATTGTAAGGCAGGACATGTACAGCAACAACAACAGCAACAACAGCAACAACAACGACAAGAGCAACAACAACAGCAGCAACAATAAACAACGACAATGACATGTTTGTACTTAGTCAAAACAGTGACGAGCCGATTAATTGTGTTAGATTATACGCTCAATTCACGCACTCACACAGACACACACATACACACACACAAATACAAATATACACTTGGAGAAATACACTTAATTTGTGCTTTAATCTAATTTCATTGCAAAACACACGAAGGACATACTTGCTACAAGGAATTGTATTATAATTGAGCAGCCGCAGCAAAATCCTTAAGCGCACGCGCTCTAATGATATCAGCCTTATTGTTGGTTAGATGGGGGGGGGGGGGGGTGCTGGAAGGGATGTTTGGTTGTTAGGTAAAGAAGGTGCATGTTTTGCGAAAATGTTACTGTGTGTATGTATGTGTGTGTGTGTTTATATAGCTAAATAGCTGTGCATGCCTAATGTCTGTATTCAACTGGGCATGACTCTGCCTGAGAGCTTTGGGCACGACAGTAATTATAGACATGCGAGCAGTGGCGGTCCCCATACCTCTCCTCCCCCATAATACTCAAGCATTTGTACTTCTACCCCCTCCCCCCCGTTAGCCACGCCTACCTAGCATTGTCGGCTAATAATCAACTTATATATATACAGCTAATCCCTACCCTGCCACATGCCCCTAGCAAATTAAGATAATGTCGTTTTGTCTCTATCTCAGTGCAAAAGCGCTTTTTATGATTAAAATAACAAAAATAAATATACACATGTGAGTGTGTGTATATGTGTGGGAGTGTGAGTGTGTGCATTCATTCACTTGCTGTAAGTGCGTGTTGAGTACTCAAATTAATTAAACAAAACACAAAAATTCTACAACAAATTTAATAAAAAGCGTTGACAAGTGGCAACTGTAGCCCAGGCCAAGGATAGCAAATCCTTTTTCCCGTTTTCAAATTAAATTACAAATTATACAGAAATCTTGTCGCCTAATTAACAAATTTAATTTGATTTAACACAATAGTCAAACCCATATGAATACCAAGAAAATTTCATGCCAAAGACATGCCACAAACTGAGGAAAAGTCTAAGCTCATTGAGAACAAATTCAATTATGTAAATCAGCAGAGCAAAAAGGAATGTCAAAGGAGTAAAAATAACGCAGTTAAGGATAATGATTCATTCTATAAATAAAATTACAATTTTTTATATATTATTTATATATTACGTAACTTATTTCAATAGAAAAGTGCTCGCTGTATATGCTTCGAGTAGAGGCTAAAAATATATCCTTTAATCCTTCTGTTTATAATTTCTTTAACTGAAGCTTGTCTCTTTATATAAACATATTATATTTCGTATTAAAAGTTACCTTTTGGAATGATATATGGCCAGTCTGCAGTCTCGGGTGAAGACGTTGTCACCAATGTCAAGACAATGTTATAGTTGCCACTTGCCACTTGCCACTTGCCAGTTGCCAGTTGCCAGTTGGCCGTTGCCAGTTGCCGGCTGCCATCGACCAGATGATGCTTGATTAATTGTTGAGTTATCGCGGACACGGACAAGGATGTAAACGTAGAGCGTAGCTTAGGCATATCACGTATACGTACTCACATTTATAAATCCAAATAGCTGACAGACATGAAGCGAATGTGTAGGGATAAAGGAGAGAGACTTGAGAGATACGTAGAGAGTAAATGGATAGATATAATAGCAAGGACGAAAGCATATGAATAAAATAAGCAAACTTGAGAGCTGCCACACAAAAAGAGTCTGAAGATTTTTGCCAAATGGCGTTAAATTTATTTTCCAACTGTTTAAGGATAAAACGGGAAAATGGCAAAAGGACTTGCTTGGGTGGCAGACAGCAGTAGCAGTAACAGTTCATTGGCATCCTGTAACAGCTGTTCGGCATATTGTACATAGAAAGAGAGAGAGAGAGAGAGTGAGTGAGTGAGAGAGAGAGTAAGGACGCAGGACGAAAGACGCACATGAATAGGGTCAGAATGCTGCTCTTTGTTATAGAGTAAAGCGGATGAGCTGTGTTTGTCCACGTTGTAAGCTGTGAGAGAAGCTAAACTTGTCGCCTTTTCGTCCTTTGTTTGACTCGACTTAACTGAACAGCAACAGCAGCAGCAACAACAACAGCAGCATCAGCACCAGCTGCGATGAAGTCATCTTAAGCGTTTTAAATTGAAGTTTCCTTATGCTACATTATATAGTTTCCGTTCATATTTCGGCAAATTGTGGTAGATCCATCTATCTCTCTCTCTCTCTCTATTTTATACATGTATATATATCTTCATCTGTATCTATTTCTGTGTCTGTTTTGGCCAACACTTTCGGTTTAAGCCACAATTCTATGACACACCTTTTGAGTAATTATGTGCGCCAATGCTCAGGTCGAAATCATGTTGTGTATTTCCGTAGCAATTTCGAAATTTTAAACTTGTTAACAGCAAATTGAAGTCATTTCCTGCGGCAACAGCAATTGCAAAAGCAACAACAACAACAACAAGGATAACTACGACGGGCAATAGCAATTCGCTGCTTGTTGTATGTTGCTTGTGGTTGCTACTTACTGTTGCTGTTGGTGTTGCAGCTCCAAATAAATGAGAGAACCACAAAGTGCAGCAACAAAATAGGTGGAAGAAAAAAAAGAAATGCACAAAAAAGGCAAAGGCAACCAGAGACCAAAATGAAAACAAAATGCCAAAAAGGTACAAAAGCGGAAATAAATGCAGCAGGCGGCAAGCAGACAAAACGACAGAGTCTAAGGCAAGGCGCAGCCAGGACTTACTGTTGGTCACAGGATAACCTGTTGACCACATTCATACTGCAATTCCACAAACACTTACACACACACACACACACACACACAACATACACACAAGGTATAAGAATAAGAAACAGCAAGTTTTCGGCAAAAGTGCCAAGAAAATTGCATTTTCGTATGGCAACAAAAAATGGAAAAAGAGTGTAGAAAATGAAATGAAATGAAAATAAGGAAAAACCAAAATGGAAAATGGAAGCAACATGAAAAAGGTAGCAAAAGGCTGCTGAGAAATAAACTCGAACGTTTTGTACTTGTACCGAGGACAGCTCAACGTGGGTGTACGTTGAAGGCGTTCATCGCGTGCTGTGAATGCAATTTTCAAAGGGGTCGGGTAGAAAGGGGGAAGGTAGAAGAAGAGGAGAACTCACACTCCAAGACAAGCAAACCCATACACATACGGCGACGCTGTTATGCCTTGCTGTGTGTCTTGCTTAGCCTGTGGGGTGGCATTGTATGTGTCTGTGGGGGTGTGTGTGTGTGTGTGTGTGTAGGTGCTGCAAGGGGCATGCAGCTGGGCGACAAATGCAATCTACAAACAATGAAATGAATTGTCAAGTGCAAACATGCCGCTGACGTGCAATTGCAGCAACGTCAACGTACCCGTTGCCGCTGCCGTTGTATGCAACAGAAACAAGCATTCATTGGCTACAATTGGATGCCAACCCAGTCACAACCCAACACTACTGCATTGCCAAAAAAAAAAAGAATTTAACAGTTACTCCAACGCAGCACACTCCAGCCCACACCCCTCCCCACACAATCAACGCCTCTGGTTGCAGTGAATGCTGAAAATTTGTTATCCTTGTGACAGGCAGAAAGCAAACAAACTGACAACTCTGTTGACACTCTGTAGAAATATTTAACTCTTAACTACAGGGTATACAACTAACGGTTACTTGAGCACTTCCGTTACACTACCCAAACACACACATATATATATATATAGAGTTAACTCTCAAGCAGTCACATTGGACTAATCAAAGAACTGAATGGATAAAAAAAGTGGAAAAGGAAATCTAAAAAGGAATCAAACGTCTTGGCAAAGAGTTCTAAACGTTTTCTGTCCAAAAACTCAACAAAAAAGTCAAAAACTTTTATGACACTGCAATTTTTGGACGAGTTTGTTTGTTGTTGTTGTTGTTTTTGTTGTTGCTATTGTTGTTTGTTGTTGTTTGTTGTTGTTACAACACGTTTAAGAATGTCTGAAGTGTTCTTGAGTTGACTTCGTGTTGCTCATTGTTGTTATGTGAGTTGCAGTTGCAGTTTGAGTTACACCAAGATTTATTGCACTCACCATGCAACTAGCCAAGTTAAGCGGATATCCGCCATTGACGCGCCAAGCAGCCAAAATGTAAAGGCCAAAACGGACATCGACTGCCCACATGAAACTTCTACAATAAATGTGGCTACAACTAACAGTAAATCGAAATCTGTACAAAGAATTCAAATAACTTGCATCAACTGCAGCAGAGGAATTCTATTGCAAGTGTCCATTTATATGGCCAAGTTATAGACTAAGACTAGGGTAAAGAACTAATATAACTAGAAAAGGGTTAAAGGTTTAAAGGGCTTCATTATTTATAACTAAATTTCATTTATTTTCTTACAGCTTTTGTGTATTTAGTATTAAAGTTCGTACAAACATTTACGTCCTGTTAAAGGACCTGCTATACACAATTGTTGCATGGCATTGATTTTGGGCTTTGTTGATTTGAACTTTAGGTTCAATAAATTCTTTTTTTTATCCCCCTCTCTCTGTCTCTCTTCTGTGGACAAGTTGGCCAAGCTGTTATCTTGTTGACATGTTGGTCGTTGACATGTCCATTTTTTACCAGCTTAGTTTAGTGTACGGTTCCGGCAGAGTTCTCCTTTCGATATATATTTGAACTTCTGTTTTCTTTCTTTATATTTATCTATGTGTGTGTGTGTGGGCTATAACAATAACCTAACTGATACCAACAAAAACAAACATCAACAAAAGGTAATTTATTATATTTATTTTCGCTGATTGAGTTTTGTTTCTTTATTTTCTACGCAGTTTGTTAAAGATTTCATTGTCCTTAAACTGAATCAATTTCTATTGACTGCAATTGCAGTGTATGTATACTATGTGTGTGTGTGTGTGTGTGTGTGTGTGTGTGGTACGTGTGTGCCATGGGTCAGCATACACATACACAACAATTAACACTTGGCCATTACTTCCATTTGCGGCATGTTAATTTGTTGCCACATCAATTGCTGCTACCAATATGCGAGTCACATACACAGAGACAGAGACAGACACAGAGACAAAACACGTATATGCCAATGGATGTACCTACGCCTACACCTACCACACCTACCTCTGTTGCTGTGCCCTGTATCCTGTACCCCTCGAACTTTGTCTGTCTGTATAACAATCTCACCGACAGCTGACGTTGTTGCGGTTTGCTGCTACAACTATTACAACAGCAGCAACAACAGCAACGACAACAACAACAAGAGTAACAACAAGTAGAGACTGCTGACAATTGCCTGACACTCTGCAGCTGGTATATTTGCACACACACACACGTGGACACACACACACACACACACGTACACCACCTTCCCAACTGATTTACCAGTCCAAGTCACAGTTAGCGTTGTAACATAACTAACAGCCGCCACTGTGCGTTCAATTGTTGTTGTGACGGGCGAGGTGAAATGGGGGAGGAGGGCGAGGCACAGTGTGTTTTGTATGCAAGGGCCAGCAGGCAAGCGTCGGCTGAGCAGTTGAACAATAACGCTTGAGTGATTATGCAATTGACAGCTAAATCAATCAATGATGTCAACTACATTCCAACAACGGCCAAGCCAAACCAATACACACATACACACACACACACACACACACACACACAGAGGTGTACACACATACTACAAGCATACTCAATGTTTATTTCTACGTTTTATGGGATACAAAACAACAGCAACAACAACAGCATTGGGTTATAGCCAAGCTGGTAGAACGTTTCATGTTGTTTTTGACATTTTCAATTTTTTATGACATAACTCGAAATTGGCACACATTTTTTTCCATATAAAAATCTATATATATATACTATATATATATATATTTTTTTTTCTTTCCCTTCAATTACAACTGCGTCTGAAAAAAAAAATTAAAAGAGAGGGAAATTCTGTCTATGTCAGCATAAAATTTCTGCAGTCTTTTTTTTTAAATGCTTTAATAAAAAATCATAAAAGATTTATATTTATACATAAATATACAGATATATAGATTTATAGTTATATATATAAAACTCATTGAAACGTAACAAATTTAATGACCTTTAATATGATTTACTAATAGCAATTTGATATGGCAAGGATATATCACAGTTAGAATCCTTTAACACAACTCAAATTATGGCACATGCTGACAATAACCACAAAACGTATGAAAAGAGTATGGGGGAAATTGAAGAAGTAGACTAGGAAGTAAGGGGAGTAAGGAAGAAAATGGGTAACCACACACAGATCTGTCAATTCTCTTCGCTGATTGCCAGCTATCGTCAGCTTGACAAATAGCCAAAACGCCAACACACGTTGCATTGCCATTGTTTGTCTGAGGCAGCCACAGATGATAAATATTTCAGTTTCAGTACATATATATTTTTTCTATTTCTTTTACTTGCTCTTTCGCTTCCTTTTACTATTTTCTTTTTGGATTTTATTTGGTCTGTTAAACGGAGACAACACACGCACAGCAGTTCTACTTATATTGCTTTAATATTGATGAGCTTTAATATATGAATATAATGAAGTTTATGTATTTTCTCACACATATACATATATATATATATATATATATATGTATGTATGTGTGTGTATATATATTGTATATAAACATGCAAAGTAGTCAATCAAGCCATAAATCAAACTCCAACTCCATGCGTAAAAACCCAAAAAGTTTACATCAAGTTTACATCTGGTAAACGGAAGTCTACGTTTTGTACGTTATTGGCTATGGAATATTTATAAGCTCTGCAGTCTGTACTTCCGGTACTTTGTGCTATACGGGGGAAACTGATATGGGCAGGCACAGTGTTACAAGTCTATATAAAAAAGGTAAAAGTTGAAACTTACTAAAATGGCAGAATATCAACAATAGTTATAGTTAGTTTTCTAGTCAAGTTAAAGTGATCTATCATATTTTATATATTTGATTTTTAATCAGCTTAAGTAAAAATTATTTATATAAAAACCACTGTGTGTGTATAGCTGTGGCTGTTGTATATCATCAATAATGGCAAACGGAAGTAACATTTGTTGCTTTAAATAACAATCTCTACTGTGTATAGGACAAGCATGCTCTGTCAAGGATATATGGAGAAGTTGTTAAAAGAACAACAAACAGAGAGCGCTGATTGTTTCTGCTAGCATTAAATAATTGATGCTTTGACTAGAGAGAAAAAAAATCATAGAAAATTTTCCACTCTTCTAAAATTGACAAGTGCTAAAGAAAATATGCATAAGAAATGGAAACATTTAAATAAAAATATAAATATCTATATATATATACTTGAAGGCATATTATGTAAATCAATGTAAGTGAACAATTCTTGAAATCTTCTTATGAACGTGTGAGAGCATCTGTTGAAAATCTAAAATATTTCCTATTTGCTCCCCTTTTGCCTCCTCCCCCCCTGCCCAGATACAATTCTGTCGCATATGAGGCATAACGTTGTTGCATTTGGTATGTGATGCCACAGTTTGTTTTGCTTTCAACACACACACACACACACACCCCCATATTCGCACAATAATACTGCCACTAATACACACACACACACCTACATATATATATCCATACATATATAGTAAATCCATATACCTTGGGGGTAGTCGATTGGAGCATTCATATATCGAGCTTCAATAAAATTTTTTCAATATTTCTAACCTGACACAAAGAGGGAATTGTAGTAGCTGCAGAGCAGTTACTGCCATTGTTGTTGCTGGATTAACAGGCTCTATATTGCGTCCTGTGTTTGTATTCGTCTCTGTGTGTATGTGTGTTTGTATGTATGTGTGTGGTAGAGAAGGAAGCGTGTATTTTCAAGCATATGCTGCGCAGCAGAAATAAAGTAAAAGCTGATGCTGCTGCTGATGCCGATGGTGAAGCCAGACCTGAATGTGGAAGCCCAGCATGCAGTGTAAATTCCCTTAAATACAAAATACCAAAAATTGTTGCCAAACTCTGGCAACGCACACAGGATTGGATGACTTGAAGCTAGGAATGTGATTGCAAGCATAACATAAATATTTCTATCAATGCGCTTTGCCTTAATATAAAGCAACTAACTAAAGCAACAAAATCCAACTGAGATTCAATATGAGATCTTTAATGCTAAGGCTATAGATTTAATGTAATATTTTATAAGAAGCAGTTGCAGCAACAGTAGCAGCAGCAGCAGAAGCATCAGCAGCAACAGTTTATCAGCTTCAGCTCTACTGTCTACAGTTTGGCTTATAGCAACCAATCGTAGTTAATGAATGAAACTGAAGGCTGAAAGCTGAAAACTGAAGTCTGTTGCAACCAACTGACAGCTGCAGTCGTTCATTAGGTATTAAGCTTGCTCTAAGGATATTTTTGGATACGACGAAAATATCCACGCTTAGATAATCAGCGTGCTATAAAGGTGGCTCTATGTGAACTCAACGAGTATACAGTATCCGGTAGTAAAACAATACGAAAAGTAAAACAAAAAATAAAGAAAGACGAATATGGAGGAGAAGAAGAAGAAAGAAGCTATAAAGGGCAGCTGCAATGCAATGCACAGAGCTTAAGCAACGTCGAACAGACACTGACCGACGCGTCGACAACCAAACAAACATACATATAGTAGAAGCAGATGAAGCAGGACATGCTGCTATATAGCCCCCCCTTTCCCTGCCGTATAGACAGACCAGTACCACAAACGAATGCAACACAAGCTCTTAGCTGTTGGCTTTTAGCTCCAGCGCTGCAGCAAAGGACCAATGGCAGGGCGAAACTACGTATCGCCTCTCAACGTTACAAAAGTCAGAAGCATAAAATCCGATAGCTTCCGCTAAGCTAGCTTATTCAAGCGTAGGTAGGGCTAATAAAACATTTCTAAGGATTTGGCCAGGATTTTTTTGCGTTGCACCCTTGCACTCGTTGAATGCCACGCGAAAAATCCGTATTCGACCCCATTCTCCCTCCCATTCCCATTCCTGTGGATGCATTATGGTGTTAGCATGTTGATGCTGCTGCTGCTGTTGGCAACTGCTTGTTGCTGCTGCTGCTACAATTGTTGGTAACTGAGCTGCAGCAATTGACATGCAATCATTTAAGTGTTCCATTGAGTAGGTGTTGTAAATTATTTTCTAATTAGTTTAACTGTCAGAGAATTGTATAATTTACTTAAAGGACATATAGTCCTTTGAGCCTTGCCTCAATTTTGGGTATCTAAATTTCATATCTGCTGCTTCATTCGATTGCCACAAATTTAAGTATTACGAGCATACCCACTGGGAGTATCATTTAAAGGACAAAGCTTTATTTTTATTGCTGTCCTTTGTCGTAGTTTGCTGCTGCTCCTTCTGCTGCTGCTTATCTCAAGGAAGTCTCACACAAAAGCACTGAATGCTTGCAAACAAATTCAAAGCCAGCTTGATGCTTATCCTTAATGATGCAGTTAAATGTGTGTGTGTATGTGAATGTATGTATGTGTGTGTTTCTGTGTGTCTGTGCTTCATTTTTTTTTGTTTCCCCTTCAGTTGTTACTCGCTTTCCACTGGACGCATAACTTTGAAGTTTTATAGTTTAAAGACCAAAACCACTGGCAAAAGTTTGTCGCATTCATTGCTAGACTTTCTGTCCCCCTTCCCTTATTCCTATTTAGCAGGAAGCAATCAAACTTTAGCCATAGTAAAATGCCTAAAAAACATTTGTCTCTGTCTCAATTTTAATTGCTACAAGCGGCGAGCTCATCCATCAATAAAACTAACCTTATAGACTATATAGCATGCAAATCATATTATGCGCCATGTCTGAAGGATTCATGTTCATTGCTCTAGCTCGTTCACAAGCAAAAAAGAGTGAGTGTAAAACAGAGAGAATATACATACACATACACATCCATAAGAAAGGGATAACGAGGCAAGTTGTTACAAGTTTTTAATAGAGGCAAGCAGCAAACGGCGACAGGATAACAAAACACAAAATATAAAAAAAATAACATCAGCTCAAACAGCGGCACAAAAGGAAACTTCAACTTCAACTGAAGACAGTAGTCAGAGACTGAAGAGTGAGAAGTGTAGACACGGCATAGGCAGCACACTGCCATATAAACTGTTCAAAAATATGATGAATTTTCAGCACAGACTGGCGGCGATTTTATAAACTTGGCCAGTACCAAGACTACTACCAATACTACTACCACTACCATTGCCAGTTCCAATAGCAACTTCAGTTCCGAGAAGCTACTCACTTCTTTGTCGGTTGTCGGCGCGTTATAAACAAACTTTTCAGCAAAGTTTATTTCACTAGTTTTATTTCTGGCTCAATTTTATGTTGTTTTTTTAAACTTTTTTTCCTTTTCTTTTGCCTTTTTCTTTTTTTTTATGCGGTAAACGGGAAAACGGCATTTGGTCCATTTACGGACAAGTTTAACACCCAAAGAAGACTTCTACACGGCACGCTTAGTTAGTTATGTAGATGGCTCAGGTCGACAACTGCCAAACCAAGCGGAGCAACGACCATTGACACACACATACACACATACATATACACACACACATAAAGAAAGAGGCACATACAAAGCGCTGTGTAGATTCAGCATCAGCTTTAGCTTTGATTCTCCATCTGCTGCGGTCGCTCATCTCTGGCATCATTAGGCGCCATTTTGTAGTGGGTCGGCAGGTGCCAACTGGCAACTTGCAGCTGGCAACTAGCAACTGGCAACTGGCAAGTGGCAACTGGCTGAGATTTGGCCAACAAAGTTGCCCAAGTGTAGTCGAGCAGAAAGTGAGTCTCAACTTCCTGTGCCCACATAAAGATTCAAAACGAGTAATTCACTTTTATTATGTATTTCATTTTCTATGTATTATGTTTATGTATATATGTGAATGTGTGTGTGTGTGTGTGTGTGTGTGTGCATGCAGCAGCTGTTAGTATTGAATTTTTTATGAGCACACGCAACTTAAAGATTGGTTAGCTCTGGTTATATTATATATTTGTGCCCCATAATTCCCCCTCCCTTCCCCCATACCATTTCCGCTGTCCATTAAAATAGCCACAAAAGCCGTTACTGCCCGTCTACATAGAACTTATATCCCCTGCTCTAATTCTGCTGTACACTGCGCTTGTTTCGCTTAAAAACTAATTAATCTAAATGGATTTTTTTGTAGTTGCATTTTTTTCCACTGACACTGGCGCATGAAAACCAAACATGTACACACACATAGACACTAACACTTATACACACAAAAACACACACACATGGGAGTATGGTGTAAAATAAAAGTCGAGTGAACTGTAAGCGAGGCACTCATTGAAAGCGAAAAACCGAAGCGAACCGCAAGCAATTTGCATGTTTGAAACACCATGCAACGCCATGGACAGCTCCCTCCCCCCCATCCTCGTTCAACCCTTTGCCAACCAGCTAAATCCCTTTCACTACTGCATTGCAGCAGCACCAATGTCTCACCCTATCATTGGCCAAACACAACACGAAAGGGGCCGATCCACGTAGTTTTCGTACTCGTATCATGCACAAAACGGGGACAGCGTTAAAGTAGCCTTATCGCAGGCCACACATCGCATCAGCTTTTGGGTTTAGCTATGAAGCTCCTTGGAGCTCCCTGCTCAGATCCTGGCTATGGTGCAGATCCATCTGCAGAGGCAGAGCTACATCCATATAGCTTCAGTTTCAGCTATAGCTGTAGCTGTAGCTGTAGCTTCAATGTGGACAGTTTTATTGACGTGTGTCCAGGCGTGGCCAGTCGAAGCTACCCCCTAAGGGCATGTGGTTGTTGCGTTATAAATAAAACTCATTCGCCCCGTTGGTCAGTTGCTGTTGAGCTTGTTGTGTTGCTCGCTCCTTCGGTCTGGTCAGTCAGTCGGTCGGTCGGTGGGTTGATGGTTTTAGATAAAATTGCACTTGTTTTAACATTTTGCTTCAAGGCTTCAAGCATTTCGTTAAATTTAAATACAGTTTAAAAGCTAAAATATAAAATAATAAATAATATAAAAAATATATATTAAGATTACAGAAAATGTACATATGGAAAATTGCTTTCTATGATTCATGCCAAATCAATGCCAAAGGCAAAGCGTAATTTATCGAGTGAACTTTTGCATAACACACACACACACACGCATACACTCACACACACATTTTTATATACACATAAGCATACACATGGTCAATCGTATGAGACGATTGTGTCTACAAAATGGCAGCGGCGCCATTTTAATTTGATTTTGCCAGTATTTTTTTTTGTTTTTGTTTAATTTTTTTTTATATTTTTGTTGACGTCGGCGTCGTTTTGGCCATGTGTGACAGTTGCTTGACCATTTTGGCGATTTTAGCTGATGGCCTTTTCCACAAAGCACACAAGTTGACAGTTATAAATTGAATAAATACTGCAGATTCATTGGGCTTCACTGAGCACAGGCCATATAATAAATGCTCAAAAATAATTTTTATATTTATTGTATTTATTAACTTTGATATTTATTTACTTTACGTTTCATTAAAACAATAATATTTATTTTATTTTTTTTTTTAATTAAATCACATTTTTTATTATTAACAAAACAGTTTGATATTTTGATATTTGGACATTTTTCTGACGAATTTTCGTATTACTTATTGAAGATAAACTGAAGTATTAAACAATAAATATGATTATAATTACCAGAGCAAAAAGAACTTAAACCTTTTAGTTAAATACTAACGAAACCAACTTAAACCTTTTAGTTAAATACTATTAGTATTGAATATATATAATTTTAATATACATAATTAGTTTAAAATAGTAAATATAATAAAATTATGATTCATAGAGAGATATATTTTTAAAATATTTTGCAACTTTTTTTAACATATTTTTGGATTCGCTTTTGCTTTTTGGAGTTGATTTTAAGAGAAATTTGTCAAAAATTGTTTTAAATATTGCAGTTTAATTTAAGGGTAGTTAAAAACGTGTAACAGGAGAAAATTTTGATTTTTTTAATGTAATACATTTTTATATATTAATTTTAATTTTTAATTCTAATATATATATTATTATCAGAATATAGGAATATAATAAGCAATACTGTTGACATCAGTCGACAAATTATAATAATAATAATAATATAATAAAGATAAAAATAAATAAAAATTAATTTTAGTAAATAAAATAATGAAAATACAAATTAAAAATAATAAAAATAATTATTTTATATAAAAACATAATAAAGAAAAGACTCAAAAATCAGTGTTGAAATTTAAAACGAAAATTATAACTTATAAATATATTAACACAAACTAAAAATAAAAAAAAAAATATTAAATAAAATATAGAAATAAAATTAAAAATAATTGTTTAATCTCATATATATATATTTATATATAAAAATTAATTTGTAACTTAATTTCATATTAAGTAAAATATTATTAACTGCACCAGCAACATAATAACTATCAATTAAGCTGAACTTTCGCTCTTTAATGGCATTTCTTAGGTAGTTTACCCCCAAATATACAGCAGATTTATATATATATATATACGTATAGTGCAAGTCTTGGTATTTTTTGCATTTTTATAACTGTTAGTATATATGTGTGTGTGTATATGAGTTTTTTTTTCGAGGTTTTGGTGGTTTTTTGGCACATCGTTTATTATGCCAAGAGAAAAATGCAATATTTTCTCCTGTGCCGCTACGTGGCCGACAAAAATATTTACAATTTGGCAATGCCCCGCTTGGTTCCTAAAGCCAGCTGCTGCTGCTGCTACCAATGTTGTTAAAAAAGTAGAGGGATGCAGAGGGAGAGGGGTCAAAAATAAGAGAAGCGGAAGCCATAAAAGGAAGCGCCATCGAGGCAAACCGAACAGCCACCAGAAGCCGCCGTCTGTCGGTGTACTCTATAAAAAAAAAAGAGAAAAAAGAGAAAAGGTAGGGTATAAAAATGGGGGCCACACACCATTCGGCTAAGCTTAAAAGCGGCAACTTCAATCTTTGAATGTTTTATTTACTGCAAAATCGATATGGTTTTTTATAAGTGGATATATATGTTGATAGTCGAGGGTCTGAGGTTAGGGGGTTGCCCGTATGGATGAAGCGCATCCTACTAGGGCTTAACACACAAGTGCCAGCCGTAACGAGTTGCATGCAAATTCGTGAATTCTCCATCCAATTTTTTTCTTTTTTTTTTTTGACTGTTCGACTCTTTGGGCGCTAAAATATCGCTGCTGCCTGGCCGTGTCTTTCAAATGCGTCTCTCTGTGTCTCACTCGGTCTCTGAGCACAAGAGCAGATGTAAATGTGTTGCAGCTTGGACTTGAAGTAGATGAAGCAGAAGAAGATGAAGAGGCATATGATGTAGGAGGAGAAAGATGTTTGGCAAGTGCGATGGTTTCTTGAAATGTCTGTGGCAAATCACACACCACATAATTTGCCGCTGCACTGCGCACACCAATACACACACACACATACACACGCATACACCAACACATTCAGATAGAGAAACACACACTTAATCTTATAGACACAAAGACGACTGCTATGGAATTAGTAAAGCAGCTGCCTGAATTCAGTGCCTCCTCCTTCAACATATTCTCAGCCTTTTGCTACCCCTGCTCCTGATCCCTCCCCCTGCTTCTACTGCTGCTGTTGCGTCGCCGACGTCCCCAACCGCATTACGTATGCATGACGATGGCATTGGCTCTAGGTTCAGAGCCGCAGAGTGCTGATGCCGTTGCTGTTGCCGATGCCGACCAACTACTGTGCTGTAAATGCTTCAACGGAATGAAAAACGTGGCATACAACAGCAACAACAACAACAAGAACAACGGCAACAGCAACAACAACATTACAAACACATCAAGAGGGCAACTGGATAACGGAAGCAAAAGTCAAGCAACATCATTGGTTTTTGGGTTTCTTTCTGCCCCCTCCCTCCTCACCCCATTCACCATACTCTACTCCACCTCCACCTCCATACGACATGACTTAGACTCAATGCTGATTGCGATCGCTGTTTTAGCCATTTTGGACAGAAAGAGTGAATGAGAGTCTCTTTGCTGTGTCTCTGCGTTCATGTCCCACGTTGATAATTCGAAATTTGTATTCCAATCTTCAAATTGTCTCCAAAATGGAATTGATTTTATGCAGATGAGCATGAAATTGTCCCAATGCCAGTTTACCATGTTAGTGCAAATAAATGTTGCACAACCGACAACCGTCAAGCGAGAAGCGTGCCACATGCCACGCCTTTGCCAACCATTCAAACAAACAAGCAAAACCAAATGAAATGACTTTAAGCAAAGGATTTACCAATATATATATATTTATATATATATATATATATATATATATATATCTTAGCCATTGATAATTGAACTTTAAGTTATTTTCCAATTCTTTGCTTCAAAATTTATTCCTAATTTCTTGGCTGCAAAATCGCATCAATTCATATAATCCAAAAGCAGATGCAGCATCAAAAGGAACTCATAAAAAAAAATATCAAGTAAATTCAGTTTAAATATTTGGCCAAGTACGCAAACCCTTACCAAAAGCATGTTACCATTTCTGTAGCATTCAAACAATGCGACCGCATGCATTTCATTTGAATTTACAAGTGTATTTGACTGATCGAAGTAATTCCTTACCCCTACCCTTTCGACCTACCCCCCACCGCTACTCCAGTTACAACCAAACAACTTGATGGAAATCATCAACGAACAAGCCAATAAAATGCCAGTTGAGAGATGAACAAATCGCATAAAAATTTCACTGGCCAAATTTATAAAAAATTCTAACACAAAAAAAAAAAAATTGTTAGCTCCATCAATGGGCCAATATGCAAACATGGCCAAAACGAACAGAAAAAAATAAAAGCAAAAAAATAAATGAAAAAAAATTTATATATATTTCAAATTTCCAAACATGCTGCCAACGAGTATAATCATTACTTTTCATGATGATGATGATGATGATGATGTTGATGATGTCGATGATGACAATGATAGCAGCAAGGATAAACATGATGTAGATGATGATGATGATGATGATGATGATGATGATGATACTCATGCTGACTGCATAATACTGAATGGCCCAATAGGAAATTGAAACAGAGCCGCAATTCATTGACTTAGTGATGGATTTTGACTTTGTGCTAGATACATCCGCTTTTCCTCTCCCCCCCCCCCCATCACATTCTTATATGCGATGTTATCCTTTTAGATTTGTTTGCCATACTGAATAATGTGTATGTTTACTATTGATCAATCTGTATGTATGTGTGTGTGTGTGTATGTGTGTTGGCAACCTTTCCTCTACGAGTAGTTTACAAGTTGAAAATTATATGTCTATGTCCAAGTCTTGGCTTATATATATAAGTAAGACATATAATGTGAGTGCGATGAAGTATCGATAAGTTGGTTGCTTAAGTGTACAGGAAATTGTAAATTGCACGTTTTGTTGTGTTGCAAGTGCAACCATAAGTGGCATAAACTATAGTGTATCTAATAATAGTTTTAGTTGCTTTGAATAAATATTAGCATAGGAACTTAGACTTGAAATGAAATTGTATTACAGCTAGCCAATATATTGATTGTATTCGATTTACTCACTATATATATATAGATTTATATATACATATATATATATTTTTATGTACATGTATATATCGGTGGAAATTTCACTTTCTTTTTTTGCCTGCCACAAGTATCTCATGCATATCTTATGCACTCGTAGAAAGATCTGCAATTTATCCATAAATCATCTATGCAATTTTAATACAAATACAAAAGAATTTCAACCACAAATGCCGTACAATACACACCAACACATACACAAACACATACACACATACACACACACACACACATACATACATCTACAGAGGGGCATTGTTAGCATAAAGCAATTGCAAAAAGCCAAAATAAGCGACAACCTCCCAACTAATGCGCTCAACGCGCCCCCAAAATCTATACAGAAGTTGTTGGCAAGGAGTGGATGTGGATAGATGAGGGGTAAAGAGCTGAAGAAGCTGCGTGTGCCACAACTCTTGAGAATTGCAGCCAAAAGCTACTCGACTCATGGGCCAAAGGCTTGGGAATAGAGCCAAAATATGTGATATAAATAACCGCATTTGGATGCAGCTTTTTGTCTTTCAGTTTATGTATATATATATATATATATATTTATGTATGTATGTGTGTGTGTGTATGTATAATATTTTGTTTAACGTTTATAGTTTTATGCACTTAAGATACGAAAATATTTTTTGGTAAATTTATTTTCGAACAGCAGCAGCAGCCAAAGCTAAAGTAAAAGCAAACGCAAAACTTTGCCAATATTTGTAAAAAAGATATTGATTGGCTAAAGTACATAAACACATATACATACACACACACACAGAGACACACATAAACACGCATGCAAGTGCTGCTTATGCACATAAATTTATCCTTTCAATAAGACATGCATGCAGGTTTTCTGGTATGCGTTTCCGTAACTCGTTGCTGCTCAATTCTTGGGGCAAACATTGGTATGTATGTGTATGTGTGTGTGTGTGTGTGTGTGTATGTTTGAGTATAATACACACTGCCCATACTCCATAGCTGACTGCTGCATAAGTAAACGTCAGCGGATAAATTGCCACAGTTGTTGCCTCGTAGACTCTGGTCGTACTCAAAAATTTCTGAGTTTCTCGTGCATGATAACAGCTATGGCAACAGTTTGAGAGTCATCGAGGCGAGCTATACATACATACATATATATACCATATATATAACATATATATATGCATATACAATAGATAAGTTGACTGTTGAATTTATATGTTGCTGTGCGTTGCCAAAGGTTATGTTTGTTTTATGTTAAATGTTCAAACATATTATTGCAACACGATGCTCAAGCGGGTACTTACCAACATTTTGCGTATTTGTTTGCCTCTCATGAAATTTGAAGTTACTTTTGTGTTATTATTGTTGCTATTCTATATATATATATAGTTGTTGTTGCTTGTTATTATTGTTGCTTCTGTCTACGGCAACAAGCTCAAAATATTCAAACAAAAATTTTATGAAAATATAAACTGATGCTTATCGATTTTGAAATATGATCAAGTTGAGCACTTGTTTGCCATAGACTAGGTATAACAAGACTTGGGGCTAAGCATGCAATGTCTAAAGTACATACACACACACACACACACACACACAGACATACACAGGTATATGTATATATGTATGACAATGTGGCTTGCATACATTGGCCTGGCGTTTAATTTGTTGGCACAATCAAAGCTCAACATTGGGCGGATGCATTATTTGTGTGAGCTGCTGATAGACATTTATGCAAAGGTATATATGAATATATATATATATATATATATATATTATATATATATATATGTGTCGTGTCATGTTACTTTGTTTGTTTGCGTGCCAAGCAGACCACAACTGAGCACTGCAATACTCTGCTCTAACAAAAACCAAAGCAAACTCAAATCTCAAACCCAAGCCGTATACTCAAACCCAACACTCCAACTCCAAACTGCAATTTCCAACTGTATCCTTTGGTTAGCTGTTGTTGTTGGCCCCAAAGCAATTGCTGGCGAAATTCCTTTGGTAGCTAATAAATATTAAAGTTTAATTAAATATGCTTTTTGGCCAATATTTATGTGCGTATCGATTACTAGGGGCTAGGCCCGGCTACAATTCCGTTCGATACGGTTGAGTTTGGTTTGGTTTTGGCCGCAGCGTACAGCGGCTGCATTGCATCCAGTGCAATGCAATTTCGCTGTTGGTCAGCGCCATAAATTGCAACCTTGAAGCTTGAAAACTGAAGCGAAACCCAAACCCAAAGCCAAAGCTAAAGCTACCAGAGCCATACAGCCAGAGCCAAAGGCCATTAAAATACTTTTCTCTTATATATATATATATATATAACATTTCCTTTTTTTCTGCTATTTTGTTGCCCACTTTACATGGCCTGTATGTATGTATGTGTGTGGGGGAGGGGTAGCTGAGGCAGAGGCTAAACTAAAACTCATATTAAAAATTGACTTTTATCGTGATTTACAATCAAGTTGGCCTTTTTTAAATGCCGCGGTCGACATGCGGGTAGCCTGCCTTTCCGACAGCCAGTTGATGTTGTTAGTGTTGGTGCTGCGGTTTAGCCAAGTTGCACACACACATACTTCTAATGTCTGTGTGAGTGTGGTGCAAAATATTTCTTCGTGGCTTAACGAAGACGGGCACATATTTAAAGGCCCCTTTCCCCCCTCCCCACCACTCACACATCTTCCCACGTCCGACACGTGGTCTGACACTTTGTGTGGTATTTGCAGCTGAAATCCTTTTTTACTTGAATATGGCCACGACCACGCCCAGAGCATAAGCTGCATGCTGACGTTCTTAAGGAGCAGCACTTACAATCCAAAATGTAATTCTCTCCTGTACCACACACACACGCACACACAGACACACACAAATATCTACTACTTACTACTCTTCACTCTCCACTTTCTACTTAAGCAGAAATCCAATTCAAAAACACTTTTTAAATGCTTCATATTTTCTGCACATGCAATTCTATTGGATTTCTTTTCCTGCCACTGGCAAAGGACATCTCTGACGTCGTCTTTGACTTTTGCTAACAATTACTTGGTCCACATATACTAGACTATTATATAGTATATATATATATATATATAAGTATGTGTATGTATGTATGCGTTTGTGTGTGTGTCCTCTATTATGACCCCAATCAGGGTCGATTTTATCAACATTAAGAGATAATTTTAAATTGCTTAAATAAATAAAATTGAGTGTCCTTTTTAATTGTGTTTGCTTTGTTTGACTTCAAATTTACTACAAATAAAATTAACTCAAAGATAACTCTTAAAACTGACACTTTAAATACCCTAAATAATAGCAGCTCTATACTATATCTTATTGTATAGCTTTAACTATATATTATGCTCTTTTATGTTTCCTTTACAGAGACTGCCGTGTTGTCAGAGATCCGCAAACGCTTAAATCAAAGGGATATGGATTCGTCAGCTTCGTCAAGAAATCGGTAAGCTTATGACTACATATATATATATATATATCTTAATATAACACTGACATACAATAGTATGTGTGAGAGGTAAAATCTAACTTCAAAAGGAATCAGCCATCATTAGTTGTTGATATTAAAGTACCAATTAGTAGGGATTTAATCAAATACACATCAAGCTCACCGCATCACAAACACACGGACTAATTTTCTTGCTGTAAGAGTAGTCGTTAGTCCTTGAAAATTTCTGCCTCAACTCGTTGCAAGTTTTGCCCTTTGAGCAGTTCATTATAAGCGCAACGTTAACAAATTAAAGCCTGATTAAGAGTTTAGGTTATATCAAAGGCAATGTATATTAAGACGTTATGATTGTATATTAATCCTTCTGAAGGATATTTTTTAAGCCTTCTGCCTTGAGCATACATCACTTTCACACACACACACACATATGGCACTCACATCAGCAACATTTTTTATGCAAAATCAAGCACAGATGCAACAAATCTCACGCCAGCAACATTTACACATCATATTCAATATAGTAAAGCTGTGTGTGATAAGGGTGCGTGGGTGTGCGTGTGTGAGTATGTGTGTGTGAGTGGGAGTTTGTCAGTTGTGATTGAATTTCATGTGTTAAATAGGTAGAAAAACTCCATAAAGCCAAAGGCGGTACACGAGTTAGCTGTATGAATGAAATGAAAGGTAGCTTAGTATGCAGCGCGTGGCAAGCGCAAGTCAAGCAGCTAAAAATCAGAAGCTTATGTAGAGCAAGAGAGTGTGAGAAAGAGAGAGATAGACAATATGATAGGTAAACAATAT